>JAJEJO010053453.1:945493-961808 GCA_020662805.1 Glaucomys volans
TTTTTTTTTTTTTTTTTTTTTTTTTTTTTTTTTTTTTTGGCTATCATGAACATTTTAACAATGCTAGTTATTCTGATCCATGAGCATGGGGTATTGTTCCATTTTATATGTCTTGTTCACCCTTTTCCATCAATTTTTTACATTATCAAAGTACATAGCTCCTTCACATTCTTGATTAAATTCATTTCTAAGTACTTAAAAAAACATAAAAGCAAATACTATACCACAATCCTAGTATTCTGTAGGATATATTTTAATAAATGCTTACTTTATCAAAAATTAACATGCTCCAGATTCTACAGCACGTTTTAGTAAATTCTAACTTTGTCAAAAAGTCACTTACCCCTTATTCTAATAAGGACCAAATTTTTCTGTTGTGGAATTCTGTAAAGTACTGTAATTAAAATCATACAGTTCCAAAGGAATAAAGCTATTGATCTTCCCTCCTGTACAATTAAAGTCCATACGGCATTCCTTTCAAGTCAATCTGTTATGACCACTCACTAAATTCCTAATATAATTAATGTCACCATGTCTTATAAAGTTAGTTTCTAAAAATATACAAAATTAATCCTATGTTAGTAATTACAAGATAATTATATGCCCTCCCTTCTTCCTTACTCTTCTTTAGCTAAGCCCTAAGAATTGGTTTTCTTTAAGGGAATGGTTGAAATCAAGGTTTCTTCTAGCACTTATAATCTAATAGTAACATGACTCTTTCAAGCATCTCTTCTATTAAATTTTCCTTATTCCAACTCAAATATAGCTAAAAATTTATTTTGATTTGTATGTCATGGATCCCAACTAAACCAAAATCTAAGACTTAAAGGGAAATGAATTTCAAAACCACATGTTTTCAAAAATAAGGCCAATGTTGTCTTGATGTTGAAATTATCTTATAAATTATAATACAAGTCAACACCACAATGAGATATTACTTTATCTCAATAAGAATGGCTATTGTGAGAAAAATAAATAAACAAAATCTGAATGATGTGGGGAGAAAAGGAACTTTTATATACTTAGGGGAAATGTAAAATAGCACAGTAATTACAGAAAACACTGTGGAAAATTAAAAATAGAACTACAGTATGATTCAGCAGTCTTGCTACTGTATATTTATTCCAAAGGAAATGTAATTTCCTATTGAAGGCATCTACACTCCTACTGAAGCACTGTTCACAATAGCCAAGAAATGTAAACCACCAAAGTGTCCATCCACTGATGAATGAATAAAGAAAAGGGGGTAGGTATGCACAACGGAGGGCTATTTAACCATAAAATAATGAAATCCTGTCATTTATGACAACATGGATGGAACTGGAGATAATTATGTTAAATGAAATAAGCCAGGCACAGAAAGACAAGTACCATATGTGGAATATAAAAAAGTTGATCTCAAAGAAGTTGAGATTAGAATGGTGTTCATCACAGACTGGGGAAGGTAGGGAAGAATGAGGTGGGGGAATCAATCAACAAGTTTTAAGTTATAATTAGGTAGAAGTAATAAGTTAGGAGTGCTTTTAAACAACAGAGTGATGGTAGTTAACAATGAGATACTATGTATTTTAAAAAGTCAGAGAAAAGGATTTTAGAAGTTTTTAACCATAAATAAATGATAAATGTTTGAAGAGATAGGTATGTTTATGTACTCCCTTCATCTGTTGTTAGGCACATCAGCTGATTTCAAACCTTAGCTACTGTGAATAGTGTCACAATAAAAAAAGGGTGTACAGGTATCTCTGTTATGTTTATTTGATATCTTTTGAATATGTACCTAGAAGTGGTATAACTGGATCAGATAGTAGACCTACTTTCTAGTTTTTGGAAGAACCTGCATACTGCTCTCCATAATGTCTGCCCTATTTAGCATTCCTATCATCATTGAATAGAAGTTCTTTCTATAGAGTTTTTTTAGTCCCCAAATTCTTGATAGCATTTTTTGTTGGGTTTTGGAATATATATGTGACATTCTGACTGGGTTAAGATGGTCTCTGATAGTAGTTTTGCATTTCTTCTGACATTGGCTACTGACATTGAACATTTTTAAATGTATTTGCTGATTATTTGTATTTCTTCTTTTGGGGAGTATCTATTCAGATCATTGCTTTCTCAATAGAAAATTCAAATTTTCTATATGTAGAATCTGCAAACAGGGATAATTTGACTTTCTTGCTTTCTATTTTTTTTGCTTTTCATTTCTTTCTCTTGCCTAATTCCTCTAGTTACAACTTCTGGTACTATATTGAGTAAAAGTTATGCAAATGGACACTCTTGTCTTGTTCCTCATCTGAAAGGAAATACTTTCAGTTTTTCCCCCTTTGGTATGATATTGCCTGTGGGTTTATCATATATAGTCATTATTCTGTTAGCTATGACCCTTCTATATCTAATTTGTTCAGGGCTTTTGTCTTGAAGAGATAATGAATTATATCCAATGCTTTTTCTTCATCGACTGAGATGATCATATGACTATCTTTCATGCTTTGATGTGATAGATTACATTTATTGATTTGCATATATCAAATTATCTTTGCATTCTTAGGATGAACTAACTGGATCCTGGTGAATTATCTTTTTGATGTGTGTTGAATTTAATTTACAGATATTTTATTGAGAATTTTTGTATCTAGTTTCATCAGGGATTTTGGCCTATAATTTTTTGTTGCTATTCACTTCTCTGGGTGGTAGCAGGGTACTATTGACCTCATATATTGAACTGAGAGGGGTTCCCTTCATTTCAATTCTTTGTAGTGGTTCAATAAAAATCAGCTTTAGTTCTTCTTTAAAAGTTTGGTAAAAATACAAAAGTAAAACTATCCAGTCCTGGACTTGTCTTTGTGAAGAGACATTCTCTTACTAATTTAATCTCATTCCTTTTTATTGATCTATCCTTGTTTTTTATGTCCTTGCGGTTTGATTTTGATGGATCATATGTGTCCAGAAATTTTTGAAGTTACTCTAGTTTTTCCAATTTGTTAACATATAGTTTCTCTTAATAATGCCTAATGATCCTTTGTACTTCTGTGGTATTGGCTGTAATGTCTCTCCTTGCATCTCTAATTTTATTTATTTTGTTTTTCTCTCGTTGTCCTTCTCCCTCATGGTTACTCTAACTAAAGGTTTTGTCATTATTTACCATTGCAAAAAAACAAAACAAAACAAAAAAAAACACAGCTCTGTGTTTTATTAATCTTTTGTATTGCTTTTTAGTCTCTTTTATTTCTGTTCCAATCTGTATTTCTACTAATTTCTAATTTGCTTGGTTCTTGCTTTTCAAAATTATTGAGATGTAGCATTGGGTTTTTTTATCTGAAATCTTTTTTATGTAAACACTTTGCTATAGACTTTCCTTATAGTACTTTTTTTCATGCATCCCACAGGTTTGGGTATGCTGTGTTTCCATTTACATTTATTTTGAGAAATATTTAAATTTATTTTCTTACTTCTTCAATGAAGTTCTCTTTGTTTGAAAGCTTATTTTTCAATATCTGTGAATTTGTATAACTTCTTAAATTTCTTTAAGTCTTGTTGTTGACTTTATTTTTATTCCATTGTACTTAGAAAAGATAAATGATTATAACTTCTTCAAATTTGTTAAGTCTAATTTTGTACAATCATATGTGATTTGCTCTAGAGAAGGTTCTATGTGCTGATGAAAAGAATTTATATTCTGCTATTGGATGAAATGTTCTCTAAATGTCTGTTAAATCCATTTTTATCTATCACATAATTTAATCCTGATGTTTCATTGTTGATTTTTTTGTCTGCATAATCTGTCCATTGATGAAAGTGGGGTATTGAAATTCCCCACTATTATCCTATTGGAACCTATCTCTACCTCTAGGCCTAATAATGTTTGTTTTATAAAACTGGAGGCTCCAACATTAGGTGCATATATATTTACAATCACTGTATCTTCCTCTTGAATTGATCCTTTGATTATATAGTGACCTTTCTGGTCTCTATATTTTTGTTTTGAAAGCCTAATTTCTCAGACATAAGAATACCTACCCCTCTCCTTTTACCTTTCAATTTGCTTAGAGTATAACTTTTCTTCTTTCACTTTCAGTATGTGTGTATCTTTACTGATGAAGTGAGTTTTTTGTAGGTAACAGTGTTGGAGCTTTTTTTTTTTTTTTTAGTTTATTCAACCAGTCCGTATCCTTTAATTGAATCATTTGATCAATTTACATTCATGTCCTTATCATTGATCGTTATTGACAGGTTAAAGACTTATTCCTGCTATTTTGTTGATTTACCTTTTGCCATTTTGGTTACTCTTTGTTCTTTTCTTCCTCTCTTGTTCATTTTTGTGGTTTGATGGCTTACTATATTGATAATATTTGAATTTTCCATATTTTTTTTCTAGTGAGGTTAATGCTTTCATCTGCATTCATGGTTGTAGTTGTCTTTCTTTTACTTCTCGATGAAGGGATCCCTTAAGAACCTTTTGAAAGGCTGGTGTGGTGGTCATGATTTTCCAGACTTTGCTTTTCTGAAAGGTCTCTATTTCTTCTTCATTTTTGAAGGATAACCTTGCTGGATATAATAATAATAATAATTATTATTATTATTATTATTATTATTATTATTATTATAATCTTGCCTGGACGTTATTTTCTTTTAGGATTTGGAATATATTACTCCATTTATCAGCACATTTTGAGAAATCTGCTGTTAGTGTAAAAAGGATACACTGAAATGTGACTTGATACTTTTGCTGATTTTAGAATTTCTTTGTCTTGTGCTTTTAACTGTTTGATTATAATATGCTATGGTGAAAATCTTTTCTGGTCAGTTCTATTTGGTGTTCTGTACACCTCTTTCACATGAATGACCATACTTTCCCAAGATTAGGGAAGTTTTATGCTATTATTTTATTGAAAAAGATTTATATGCCCTTGACTTTTTTTCTCCTCTCCTTTGGGTATTCCAAAAGAAACACAGTTGTTTGGTTAATGGTATCCCAAAGGTCTTAAATGCTCTGTTTTTTCTCTCCTATATTTTCTTTCTTTCCTCCTTTCTTCCTTTCTTTTTAACTTGTCTGATGGGGATGTTTCAAAAGACCTATATTTAAGTTCAGATATTCTTTATTCTTGATCTAGTCTGTTGCTGAAGCTTTCAACTATATTTTTAAGGAGGTCTTTATTATTGAACTCTTTATTTCTGAGATTTCTATTTGGTTCCTTTTCAAAATATCTGTTCCTAAATTTCTCATTCATATCCTACATTTTTATCATGTCTTCCTCACTTCATTTAATTTTTAAATCTATATTCTCTTGGTACTCATTGATTCCTAAAATATTTTTAGATGTTCACAGACCCTTATTTTATTCATTTATTTATGTCTGGTGCTGAGAATCAAACTCAATGCCTCACACATGCTAGGCAAGCACTCCACCACTAAGCCACAACCCCAGCTCTCTCATTGATTTTTATAATCATTCTTTTAGAGCATTTATTCATCATTTCATCTATTTCTTTGACATCTGTTGCTAGAGTTAATATGTGCTTTTTGAGGAATATTACCTTGCTTTTTCCATATTTTTTGTTCCCCTACATTGATATTTATGTGTCTGATGGATCAGTTAGTTATCTCTACATTTTTATGAGGTGACTATCTTAATCAGTGGTTTCCTTCTGATGACATTATTTTGGTATGTTATTGTTTTATAATGAAACATATACTGTGTTTCTAGCTAGGTACCACTGTGTAGTCTCTCCCTAGTTTCTTTGGCTCTGATTAAGGACTTTGGGCACAGTACATGGTTGAGTCACAACGTCACACTGTCCTGAGAGGCCTTCCAGAACGGATGCACTCTAGCAGTGCAGGCAGATGTAGTGCTAAAAACAGTGGGTGTGTAGAACTCACTATTTGGTTACGCCTATAATGGGACTGGTAGCCCCTATTAGGTAGTGAATGCTTCCTCAGACATTGATGTTGATTTCTTGCACCAGACCTAGTCATGGTGAGAATCCCAAAACATTTGTCCTCTGACCAGTCTGTTGCAGGCCCAGGTGCTACATGAGGAGAAGTGGTGGTGGGAATCACAGTACACTCTCTTACTGTGTAATTATTTATACCATGGGATAGTTTAACATATTTAAATTTTTACTAAATTGAAGAATTCTTATCTAAAAATTTCTGAAGAGGAACTCCTATTTAATGGTTTCCAAGCATGTTGTGGGAGTTCCAGTGGAAGCAAAATCTTTACCCACAAGTGCTCCCACATTCTCAAGTGTTGAAGTTCTGCACCTTGGGTGGCCTTTCCCTCTTCTGTGCTATTATGAACATCAATTCCTTCTCTGCTGCTACATCCCAACCTGCTACTATTTGATCAAGTATTTCCTTCTCAATTTTGTACTTCAAGATATCTCTGAAGGTTGTGCCCATTTCCACTCATTTTTTCTCATATGCTAAGAGTGTAGTATATATTCGAATTTATTTCAGTTTTGTTTGCCTACCAACTCCTGAAGCATTTTACCCTAAGACATATTTATCTACTATTTATGAGCTCTTGAAAACTTTCATTTCTCCAGCATGATTCCCTCAATGGCACTAATATTTTGCATTATTCTGTAGACACTGGTTGCTCCAGATTAGAAACTGGAACTTCTGGAAGAAACTAGCAATTCATGCTCCATCCTACTCTATGATAGGAACATACTAAACTGCTTTTCCTCCCATCTCCAAACATTGTATCTAGTTAAATGGTTACTAATAGGCATGTTTTTTCTTTACTGTCCCCTTGTTCCCTACACTAGATTTTGAGGAGTGAAGAGCATCATTTTTACAATATTTACACAAATATTGTTTTCATTCCTTTTTGAAAGTATCAATTTTATCTTTTCTTTTTGTTAACTCTCACATTTTCTTCAAAAATAGTAACTAAGTATAATTAAAAGTGTATTTCATCTGCTTCCTGCTATCCCTCCTCCTCAGGGTATTCTATCTACCTGAAAATCCTCTCCTAGCCAGCATGAGAACCATGATATGACTTTTAACTATTAATGCTTCCTTACCATCTCCTTTCCAGCATAGTTATTAACTTATTATATAGGCTTTGATTCAGATCATGGCTCTTTCCTATTACAAGTTATGTGATCATGGTGAGATTACTTAACTTCTCTCTGTCTCATAAGTATAATGATAATGATATGTTTACTTAACCTACAAGATTATGTTGATGATCAAATAAGATGACCTATAGCAAGTATATCGAAAAGACTAATGCCACTCCACTATTCTTAAAAATAATTACCTAGATCATCTAAAGGTGAACATTAAAATGCTGTATTTCTAAGTCTTGATCAAAAGTCTTTCAGAGGTTAATCTTCAAATTGTAACTGGATTTTAATGTGAATATTAATAAGACTAGCTAGTGATCTGTTATATTCTGGATGGATTTTCATTTTCTTCTCTTTCTGCACAATTAGAAACCGCAACCCAGAATGTCACAAAGAATGAGCTCATCACTACAAAAGGAACAGTGACAAACCTTCCACTTTCAAATGCTACTTCAATGACACAAAGTTCCCCAAATGAAAGTAAGTATGAAGATTTGTGCAAATTGGTAAACTACTGTAATGGTTAAGACTATCCTCAGAATGTCTCCTAGCCCACCACTGCAAAGGAACCATGCCCCATATATATTCTCTTCTAGTCTCTATCAAATAATATTATTTCACAACCTTGTTTTTTTTACAGTGACATCCTATCCTTCTCTAGACACAAATGGGTAGGAAGATTAATATTGTTTGGGTAGTAATTTATTATATCACCTAATACAAAAGGAAGAGCTCAGCCCCTAAATTGGACAACTTGGTTAAAATGAGAACATTCTTAGAAACAAATTGCTACAATTGACTCAAGAAGACATACAAGTCTGAAAAGACATAAAACAACAACAACAAAAAATTAAAATAGAAATTGTTCATGGGAAAAAAATATTCCCGTGAACAAATCCCCAAGTCAATTACAACTCCAGGAAGAATCCATTTGTGAATTCAAGAATTGACAACAGTTCTTTTCAAACTCTTCAGAAAATAGAGGAGGCAACACTGCACATGTAATTCTTTGAGGCCAGTATTACCCTTCCACTAAAGCTAGAAAAGAATGATAATGAAATAGAATACAAACCAATACTTTTCATGAACACAAATGTAAATATCCTTAATAAAGTGCTAGCAAACTAACCCAGAAATATGTAAAAAAGAATGTGAAACATGAACAACAGGGACTTATCCCATAAATACAAGACTGACTATATATGTGAAAATTAAATTATGGAATACTCCATATTAGCAGAACTAGTAAATGCAAAAAGAGCACTTGAGAAAATCTACTGACACTCATAATAAAAGTTCTCAATGAACAAGAAATAAAATGGAACTTCCTAAACAAAGAGTGTGATAGCTTTTCATTGCTGCAACCAAAATACCCAATAAGAACATCTTAGAGGAGAAAAAGTTTATTTGGGCTCACAGTTTCAGAGGATCAGTCTGTGGTCAGCTGACTCTGTTTCTCTGGACCTGAGATGAGTCAGAGCATCATGGAGGAATGATGTGGCAAAGAATGCTGCTTCACTCATGGCAGCCTGGAAGGGAGGAGGATGGAGAGAGGAGCGGGTGGGGACATAGCGAAGAGCCACAGAAAAAATATAAACCCCACAGGCATGCCTACAGTGACCTAATTCCTCTAATCAAACCCCACTGGCTAACAGTTACCAACCAGTACAGTAGTCCTTTTAAATTATTAATTCATCAAATGTTTTAATCCACTGATTAGGTTACAGCTCTCATAATCTAATCATTTCGCCTCTGAAGTGTGAAATGATTGTCTCATGCATGTGCTTTTGGAAGATGCCTCATATCTAAACCACAACAAAAGGAACCTACAAAAGCCCACAGCAAACATCATACCAAGGAGTAAAAGACTTAATGTTTTCTTGTTAAGATTTGGTACAGAGCATAGATGTTTGTTCTTATCACATGTATTCAACATTATAACAAGAGGTTCCAGACAGTCCATACATAGATGGATGCAAGATGACTAAATAGATAGTCGATAGCTCCATCCCGTGAAATAAGAAGAAATAATACAATTTTTATTCACAGACTGTACAATTATCTACATCAAAAATTCAAAGAATTCACACAAAGAACTACTAGAAAATAAAGACTAGATTATATCACAGGATTCAAAATATTTAAAAAATATATTTCTGTATGTTAGCAATGGCAATCAAAATAAAATTAAGAAAGTAATTCCATATACAATAGCATTAAAATTACAAAATATTTAGGAATAAATTTAATGATAGCAATGCAAGATTTGTTCATTAATCTACACAACATTTTGGTGAGCAATCAAACACCTAAATATGTATATATTTATATTTTAAATGGTAGTTCTTTCTAAATTGATGAATAATTCATTAATATTTTCAGTGCAATCCCTTTCAGAATCACAGTGGTTCTTGTTTCAAAATTGATCAGCTCATCCATAAATTGGTATGCAAATGAAAATGGCTTAGAATAGCCTAAATGCTTTTTTAAAAGAAGATTAAAGTTGGAGATTTCACACAATTCAATTTCAAAACTTAGTATAAAGCTGTAATTATGAAATTCGAAATATTTTTTCAGTGAATGCAGTCATATGCAAAATATGACATAGTATAATCTAATTTATATTAAACATACAGAAAGGAATTTTTAATAAAAATTATTTTTAACAGATACACAAAAACATAAAATTATGAATTATACAAATTTATGGAGTACCATGTGACACTTTGATACCTATGGACATTACATAATGTTTAAATCAGGGTATATCTATTTATCTCTTCAAACATTTATCATTTCTTTATGCTGAAAACATCCATCTAGTGTTTTGAAAAGTAAGTTATTGTTATGTATCATCACCCAACTGTGCAAGAGAAGTCCAGAACTTCTTACTCCTATCTCACTATAACTTAGCACTCTTATGATCAATCTTCCCCTCACCCCCTGACCATCGCCTCTACCTCACTCTCCCCAGCCACTGGTAACACCATTCTAATCTCAACTCCTATGAAATCGACCTTTTTCCACCACACATGAATGAGACCACATGGTACTTGTCTTTCTGTGCCTCACTTTTTCACTTCACATATTTATTTTCAGTTCCATCCATCTTGCAAATGATGGAGTTTCATTGTAGCTGAACAGTACTCCACATTGACTTTATCTTCTCATCACTTGATGAAAGTTGTTTCCATTTCTTGGTTATTAAGAATAATATGGCAACAAACATGGGAGAGCAAATGTCCTTTCACATATTGATTTCATTTCCTTTGGATATAAACCCAGAAGTGGTTTTCTATTTTTAATTTCTATTTTTAATTTTTTGAAGAATCTTTATATGATTTTCCACAATGAACATATTAATTTACTTTTCCATCAACAAAGTACAAAAGTTCCTTTTTCTTCATATCCTCAACAACACTTTTTATTTTCTGTCATTTTGGTAATAACTCTTCTTTCTGGAGTAAGATGATAACTCACTATGGTTTTGATTTGCCTTCCCTTAATGATTAATGAGATGGAACATTCTTCTCATATATCTTTGGTCCATTTTTATGTCTTTTTTGTGAAAAATGCCTGTTTAGGTCTGTTGCCCATTTTTAACCAAATTATTGGTGAAAGGACATTTTTATAAGAACAAAAGTTAGTGATTTAGTGATTGCCTGCAGCTGGAGGTGGGAAGTAATATTGAAAAGACAAAGAAGTTTCAAGGGAGTTTTTCATGTTGATGGAAATGTTCTGAAACTGGAGTAAGTGATGTTGTACAACTCTGTGAATTTGCTAAAAAATATTATTTGTATACTTCCAATGAGTTAATTTAGATTTTATTTAGTATTTAAACAGTACCTTTACAAAGGTTTGTTTAAAAACAAAAAGAAAAAGTGTTGAGCATGACCAATCAGGTTTTCTTTGGAATAATCTGAACTAGAAACCTCAAACAAACAAAACAAGTTGGCCATGAGCAGTAAAGCTGTGAAATTTTAGTGTACAGAGTCTGAAAGAATTATGGTAAATCACATGCACATTTGTAGCTTAAAAAATAAGACATTATGAGTAACTGGAATTGGAAGAGAAAGATGGAGAGTTTGTGGGCAAATGGAGAGACCCACACGAGAAAAAAATGAGAAAAATTAGTTCATGAGTGACAGGGAGAGTGACAGAACATTGACCTCTCATAATTTCTGGTACCGAGCACCAGTTCACACACATCCTCTCATCAAGCATTTCCCACATTCTCACATTCATGATGTAAGCAATCTACATATTAGTCTAAATATCATGGCTAGAAAACCTAGCAATCAGGCATGATAGCCATACCAGACACCGTTCATAATAACTAATAGATAAATTTTTGACTTATCCATATCCTTCATAAGAGGCAATGGCAGATGACTCATAGTCTCTAAGTGTCTTCCTAGGAGATCTTTAAGGTTAAAAACAAACGAACAACAACAACAAACATACTAGTGGGAACTATGGAGGTCCAAGATCTAAAAGTTTGTCTAGAGGTAGTCTAATTTCACACCATAATTACAAACTACTAATTCTTTTTAGCAATATAGTCAACCCACAGAAAATTTAAAGTGTAGAATCTTCTCATCTGAAGAACATTTCCTTTATAATCGTGTTTTGGCTTCTGATAAATAGAACTTATTTTGTAGACAATATATGTCTGAGAGGAACCTTTAGTAAACCATACCTCAAGTACCTCATAACAAGACTGCTCCTAAAATAAACAAAAATACAATTACTGATCTATCTACAAAGTGTGGAGCAGCTTATGAGAGACTGAACTCAACTAGTTTGTATTTTGTGCTAAATATTTACCTATTCTGTGACTGATGATGAAGAAGATGTCTTTCAAGGATTGTGGTTTATTAAATCAGTACTTACACAGAAGTATGTGGTCACTCCCAGGAGTCACTGAAGACTCTTAATTTCACTTTGATTCATGGAGTACAATGTCCTCCTCTACATCTCAGCTCAGGGAATTATTGTATTTACTTAGCTTCTAAATGTAGTTTGAAATGGCTTTCTTCCACATAGTTAAAATCGCATCAAAAATATTTCTTTCTTAAAAAATGAAACACTCTGGAAAACAAGATAACAAAATAAAGGTAAGTATTGTTGCCTTTTGAATTTGTCATTTGATTAACCAGTTCTATATTAAGTCCTTTAGACACTTGTTATAGATACCTAACAAATTACACCCTTGGACAGACCTTGTTTCCTAACTCTCTCATTTTTCAAGGTGCTTTCTTCCTAGTGTGTACACTACATGATTAATGAGTTTGTGCACATTTTCTTTTGCCAAGTGATGAAAACAGGACCCCTCCCACATTGCTGGTGAGCATAGCACAAATCCCTTTCTATTCATATATGAATTAGTAGAGTCAAGACAAAGACGGACAGAGAACAAGAAAATCTACTAAGGTCAAACAGCTGAAGATTCCTCTCCCTTTCAAACCTTTGGGGAGTGATTCTTTGGGTAGTGAATATCAAATGAAGGCATTGTGGGTGTGTCATCTCAACACTGGAGCTGATGTAGGTTTGATTTTGAGTACAAGAATTAGTGTTGTTTGCTGCTTAAATGTGGACTGCAAATCAAAAAGAGTTTTGTTCTTAAAACATTTCTCTAGTCTTTTCCCATTCTTTTATTGTCATATATATTTCTCCTGTTTTATTCTTTTGTTCTGTTTTAGGATGTAAATTCTTAAAATCACAGAATTATGATAGAATTCCTCATTGATCCATACCTCTGATATTATAGTTACAGAAATGCAGGCATGTTGAATTAATTTATTCACTGAAAGTCTCTGGAAGATCACCTGTGTACCTGGCATCATTCTGGCTTGTGGGAAATAGTTGTATATAACACAGAGAAACTGCATGACATTAGATTTGGTAATAAATTCTTGGATAAAACATCAAAACACGGGCAACAAAGCAGAAATAGACAAATAGGAATATGAAACTTAAAACCTTCTGTGCAGCAAAGGAAAGGATTAATAGATTGTAAAGGTAACCTGTAGAATTGAAGGAAATATTTGCAAACAATATATATGATGAAGGGTTAATATCTAGACTATATACAGAGCAAGTACAACTCAGCAACAACAAAGAACAGCTCAGTTAAAGAACTGGATGAGAGACTGAACTAGATATTTCTCCAAAGAAGATATGAAAATCGACAACAAGCATAGACAGAGATGCTTAATCATCAGGAAAATGCAAATCAAAACTACAGTGAGATATTACCTCCACCTATCAAAAGTAAATAAATAACAAGTGTTGACCAGGATTTGGAGAAATTGGAAACCTAAACACTACTGAGAGCAATGTAAAGTGATGAAGTCCCTCAGGAAAACAATATGAAAGTCCCTCAAAAGATTAAAAAGACAATTATCTTATTCTGAAATCCCACATCCAGGTGTATATATAAAAAAAATGAAAACAGGATCTTGAATTGATATTTGCATACTTATATTTACTGCAATATTATTTACAATAGCCAAGGGGAGAAAACAAATTGAAAGTCCAGAACCAGATTAACAGAAAAAGAAAATGTGGTATAATACAATGACAATTTTTATGCAATTTTAAGTTAAATTCTTTTATTTTCTGCCACATTCCTTTTTTAGGATCGCTATTTTATTACTGCCCTTTCTGGTGCACAGGATGTACACATTAGGTATTAAAAGGTACAATACATTCCACAACTGAGCACCACTTTATGTAACTCAACAGGCAAAGAAATTACACTGAACATCAGCATCTGGCAGTATATTTTTGGGAAAAAAGTGACTAAAATGAGTTTAGATTGACTAACACTATTAAATCACACCTAATATTTGATACATGATTCAATATAACTATATGATACAATTATACAAAATGTGTTAACATCAAAGAATATAAGCAAAATATTTTATTTAAACAGTTTTGTGTGCCAAGTGATAGTGTTTTTCACTTTTTTTATAATAGTAATTTTGAAAAGAATTTTAAGAAAAAAAATTTAAAATGTTTTGTGATCTCTACTGAATATAGTTTGAATTATGCATGGAAATAGTGTATGGAAATAAGTTAATTTGATAATTAGTAATCTTAAAATCTTAGTTTAAAAATCTATTTTATGTAACAACTCTCCCTCAGACCTTCTGACTTTGTGTCATTGTATGACATTTTTCTGAATGTCTTTAACAACTAAAATCATCATTCCTTTGTATTTTTAAATATTTTAAATGAAGATGATGTGAGAAATAGAAAAAAAAGATAGCAAACAAAACCTATATAACTTTTTTTTGTACAGGAAAAAACTTTTGAAGTATACATGTAACTGCCCATTTTTTTTTTTAAAGATAATCTACTGCAAGCAGAGTAATCAACCTCCAGAAAAAGTTAACTTCTTAGACCTAGAAAGTAGAATGGTGGATGCCAGGGACTGGGTGAATGGAGCAAAAGAGAATTGTACACTGGATGTGAGCAATGAAAAGATCCAGAGATTTATTGTATAGCAGCGTGTGTGCATATAGTTATCACTACTAGACTGCATGCTTAAAAATCCTTAAGGTGATAAATTTTATATTTGCATTTTTTACTATAGAAATGAAAAAATTAGCCAGTATGTGGATTGAAAATCAATCAATCCTGGGTCTGCTTTCAGTAATGTATGTAATTCCAAACACCCTTCTTATATTTTTTTGTTGTTTTTTTGTTCTGTGTTTTTTTTCTTATATTTACTTATTGATTCATTGAACACAAATGGAGTACAGCTATTGTTTCACTGGTTGTACACAAAGTAGAGTCACACCATCTGTGCGTTCATGCATGTACACAGGGCAATGGTATCTGTCACACACTCTGTTATTAATTTTACCCCCCACCTGCCCCGACCCCTCCCTTCCCTCTATGCTAGCTATCCTTCCTCCATTCTTGCCATCTTTCCCCCCCATATTATGCATCATCATTCATTTATCAGAGAGACCATTCGGCTTTTGGATTTTTGGGATTGGCTGTTCTCACTTAGCATAACAGTTTCCAACATCATACATTTACCTACAAATACCATAATTTTATTCTTCTTTATGGCTGAGTAATATTCCATTGTGTATATATACCACAGTTTCTTTATCCATTCATCTACAGAAGGGCATCTAGGTTGATTCCACAATCTAGCTATTGTGAATTGAGCAGCTATGAACATTGATGTGGCTGCATCACTGAAGCAATCTGATTTTAAGTCCTTTGGGTATAAGCCAAGGAATGGGATAGCAGGGTCAAATGGTGGATCCATTCCAAGTTTTCTAAGCAATCTCCACACTAATTTCCAGAGTGGCTGCACCAACTTGCACTCCCACCAGCAATGTATGAGTGTACCCTTTTCCCCACATCCTCGCCAACACCTGTTGTTGCCTGTGTTCTTGATAAAAGACATTCTAATTGGGGTAAGATGAAATCTTAAGGTGGTTTTGATTTGCATTTCTCTTATAACGAGTGATGTTGAACATTTTTTCATAAATCTGTTGATTGCTTGTAGATCTTCCTCTGTAAAGTGTCTGTTCATTTCTTTGGCCCATTTATTGATTGGGTTATTGGTGTTCGTGGTGTAAAGATTTTTGAGTACTTGGTAGATTCTGGAGATTAGTGCTCTATCCGAAGTGTGTGTGGCAAAGATTTTCTCCCACTCTGAAGGCTCTCTCTTCACATTGCTGATTGTTTCCTTTGCTGAGAAGAAGCTTTTTAGTTTCACTCTATCCCAATCATTGATTCGTGCTTTTATTTCTTGCGCTTTGGGAGTCATGTTAAGGAAATCTGGTCCTAGGCCAATGTGATGAAGATTTGGACCTATTTTCTCTTCTATTAGGTGCAGAGTCTCTGGTCTGATTTCTAGGTCCTTGATCCACTTTGAGTTGAGTTTTGTACAGGGTGAGAGATATGGGTTTAGTTTCATTTTGCTGCATATGGATTTCCAGTTTTCCCAGCACCATTTGTTGAAGAGGCTGTCTTTTCTCCATTGCATGTTTTTGCCTCCTTTGTCAAGTATGAGATACCTGTACTTATTTGGGTTTGTCTCTGTGTCCTCTATTCTGTACCATTGATCTACCTGTCTATTTTGGTACCAATACCATGCTGTTTTTGTTACTATTGCTCTGTAGTATAGTTGGAGGTCTGGTATTGTGAAACCCCCTGCTTCGCTCTTCTTGCTAAGGATTGCTTTAGCAATTCTGGGTCTCTTATTCCTCCA
>JAJEJO010053453.1:966808-1036991 GCA_020662805.1 Glaucomys volans
GAAAGAGGGCATCCCTGCCTTGTTCCAGTTCTCAGGGGGAATGCTTTCAATTTTTCTCCATTTAGAATGATGTTAGCTGTGGGCTTGGCATAAATGGCCTTTACAATGTTAAGGAATGTCCCCACTATCCCTATTTTTTTCTAGTGTTTTGAGCATGAAGGGGTGCTGTATTTTATCAAATGCTTTCTCTGCGTCTATTGAAATAATCATGTGGTTCTTGACCTTAAATCTGTTGATGTGGTGAATTACATTGATTGATTTCCGGATGTTGAACCAACCTTGCATCCCTGGGATGAAACCCACTTGGTCATGGTGCACTATCTTTTTAATACGTTTTTGTATGCGATTCGCTAAAATTTTGTTAAGAATTTTTGCATCTATGTTCATTAGAGATATGGGTCTGAAATTTTCTTTCCTTGATGTGTCCTTCTCTGGTTTTGGTATCAGGGTGATATTAGCTTCATAGAATGAGTTTGGAAGGGTTCCCTCCTCCTCTATTTCATGAAATACTTTGAGGAGTATTGGAATGAGCTCTTCTTTGAAGGTCTTGTAGAACTCGGCTGTGAATCCATCTGGTCCCGGACTTTTCTTTGTTGGTAGGCTTTTGATGACTTCCTCTATTTCATTGCTTGAGATTGATCTATTTAAGTTGTGTATGTCCTCCAGGTTCAGTTTGGGTGGCTCATATGCCTCTAGGAACCTGTTGATGTCTTCCAGGTTTTCTATTTTGTTGGAGTATAAATTTTCAAAGTAGCTTCTTATTATGTTTTGTATTTCAATTGTGTCTGTTGTAATATTTCCATTTCCATCCCGGATTTTAGTAATTTGGAGTTTCTCTCTCCTTCTCTTTGTTAGCGTGGCTAAGGGTTTATCAATTTTGTTCATTTTTTCAAAGAACCAACTTTTTGTTTCATCAATTTTTTGAATTGTTTCTTTTGTTTCAATTTCATTGATTTCAGCTCTGATTTTGATTATTTCCTGTCTTCTACTACTTTTGGTGATGATCTGTTCCTCTTTTTCTAGGGCTTTGAGCTGTAATGTGAGGTCATTGATTTGTTGACTTTTCATTCTTTTATTAAATGCACTCTCTGCAATGAACTTTCCTCTTAGCACTGCTTTCATAGTATCCCAGAGATTTCGATATGTTGTATCTTTATTCTCGTTGACCTCTAAGAATCTTTTAATTTCCCCCCTAATGTCTTCTGTTATCCATGTATCATTCAATAGCATATTATTTAATCTCCAGGTCTTGGAGTAGTTTCTGTTTCTAACTTTCTCATTGATGTCTAATTTCATTCCATTATGATCTGATAGTATACAAGGTAGTATCTCTATGTTTTTGTATTTGTTAAGAGTAGCTTTGTGGCATAACATATGGTCTATTTTAGAGAAGGACCCATGAGCTGCTGAGAAGAAAATGTATTCGCTTTTTGATGGATGGAATATTCTATATATGTCTGTTAAGTCCAGATTAGCGATTGTGTCATTGAGTCCTATAGTTTCTTTATTCAATTTTTGTTTGGAAGATCTGTCCAACGGTGAGAGAGGAGTGTTAAAGTCTCCGAGTATTATTGTGTTTTGGTCTATTTGATTCCTGAAATTGAGAAGGATCTGATTGACATACATGGATGCGCCATTGTTTGGTGCATAAATATTTATGATTGTTATGTCCTGTTGATTTATGCTACCTTTAAGCAATATGAAATGTCCTTCTTTATCCCTTCTGACTATCTTTGGTTTGAAGTCTGCTTTGTCTGAAATGAGGATGGAAACCCCAGCTTTTTTGCTCAGTCCGTGTGCATGGTATGCTTTTTCCCAACCTTTCACCTTTAGTCTGTGGGCATGTTTTTCTATGAGATGAGTCTCTTGAAGGCAGCATATCGTTGGGTCTTTCTTTTTAATCCAGTCTGCCAGTCTATGTCTTTTGATTGATGAGTTTAGGCCATTTACATTCAGGGTTATTATTGAGATATGACTTGTATTTCCTGTCATTTTAGCTTTTTTAGGGTTTTTAGCTTAACTTTGTTTCTCCTTTGATTGACTCTTTCTTTAGGGTAGTTCCTCCCCATGGTGACCGAGGTTGTTATTTTTCATTTCTTCCTCTTCGAATATTTTGTTGAGAATGTTCTGTAGGGCAGGCTTTCTCTTTGTGAATTCTTTAAGCTTTTGTTTATCATGGAAGGATTTTATTTCGTCATCATATCTGAAGGTAAGTTTTGCTGGATATAAGATTCTTGGTTGGCATCCATTTTCTTTCAGAGCTTGAAATATGTTGTTCCAGGCCCTTCTTGCTTTTAGGGTCTGGGCTGAGAAATCTGCTGATATCCGTATTGGTTTCCCCCTGTAGGTAATCTGCTGCTTTTCTCTCGCAGCCTTTAAAATTCTATCTTTGTTTTGTATGTTAGGCATTTTCATTATAATGTGCCTTGGTGTGGATCTGTTGTAATTCTGTGCATTTGGTGTCCTGTAAGCTTCTTGGAATTGATTTTCCATCTCATTCATCATATTAGGGAAATTTTCTGATAATATTTCCTTGAATAGATTATTCATACCCTTGGTTTGTATCTCTGCGCCTTCCTCAATCCCGATTACTCTTAAATTTGGTCTTTTCATGATGTCCCATATTTCTTGGAGGGTTCGTTCATGATTCCTAACCATCTTCTCTGTTTGTTCGACTTTGTTTTCAAGATTAAATATTTTGTCTTCATTGTCTGAGGTTCCATCTTCCAAGTGATCTATTCTGTTAATTATGCTTTCTATTGAGTTTTTAACTTGGTTTATTGTTTCCTTCATTTCCTTGTTTCCTTCAAGAATTTCTGTTTGTTTTTTTCTCAGAATTTCTCTCTCTTTATTGAAGTAATTTTTTGCTTCCTGCAATTGCTCTATTAGCTGATTATTCATAGCCTGAATCTGCTCTCTCGTCACATCATTCTCTTCTCGGATCACTTTAATTATGAACATTCTGAACTCCCTTTCTGTCATTCCTTCTACCATGCTGTCTTTGGGTTCTCTTGATATATCATCTAGGTTTAATTGGGACACTTTCTTCCCGTGTTTTCTCATGGTGCTCGTGTATCTTCCCCTCTGTTGCTTGAGGGGTGTTTGATCAAGCGGTGAGCCAAGAAAGGTGCTGTCCCACTACCTCCAGGTTGGGAATGATCAATGCTTCTGGGCAGAGGCAGCCTAGTGTTGATAGACAATTAGATACAGCAAGATGGTAGACTCCGGGCCTGGGTGTGGGCCTGGGCACTAGTTCAAGTTGGGGTGGTGTCACAGAACTGTGCTCAGTGATGGAGACACTGGGCTTGAGAGCCCAGGCTGACCTGAACTCCTCGCTGGGGGTTCAGGCAATGGCAGGTGGTTGCTCTCTCCTGGGGACACTGTAAGCTAGCGCCAAAGGCCCAAAGCTCCCTGCCGGATCACTCCAGACACTGCTGGCGGCCCCAGGAAGCTGGAAATGGACCCCCTCTGCCAGGGAAGCCGCCAAACTCAGAGCAGTTCCAACTCCCCGCTGGAGTCAGTGATCCTAGGGGCTTCGGGCCAACCTCTCCAGGTGCGGCTGGAGGGCCCAGGAAGCCCGAGATGGGCACTCTCCGTCAGGGAAGCTGCAGAAGTGGCGCAGAATAGTTTCCACTCCCTGCCAGAGACTGCGATCCCAGAGTTTCCCAGCTGGAGCTCCCCTGACGCAGCTGTAGGCCCCAGGAAGCTGGTAATGGGCCTTCTCCGCCAGTTAAGCCGCCAAAATGGCGTGGGGTAGTTCCAACTCCCCGCCAGAGTCCGCGATTCCAGAGTTTCCCGGAAGCCTCTGGATGCCCCAGGTAGCCTGAGATGCTCGGTCTCTGCCTGGGAGGCCGCTGGCTGGTGCCGGAGCCGCGGCCAGTGACTCCAAAGCACTGCTGGGGACCCGCACTCACTTGTTGGCTGGAGCAGACCCAGGTCGGTGGCTCCAAAGCAGCTGCAGGGTCTGGCACTTCCTGATGGTAGTTGCCCGCGGCGGGCCGAGCCCAGCCCGGCTGAGTTGGTTCTGGAGCGGCACCTGGGGACCCCTTATATGTGCTTTGAATATAAAATCTCGTTGAGAGTCATATTCCTGCTGTTTGAATCCCGAGCAAGTAGGAATCCACGGAGCAAGTAGGAATGCAGCCTTCCTCTAGTCCGCCATCTTGGATCTCCCTCTCCTCCCTTCTTATTCATAAATAAATATATATACACACATATATAAATAACAAAAAATTGAAAGTCTAATATTTAACAAGGTAGTATAGATTATGCAATCAAGTTCCTGAGGGAAGTAAGAGATTGGCAGAGATAGCTTGACATGAGAAACAATTTTCCTCTAGAATAATCTGCCAATTCCCAATGGGCTGATGAGAATTCAGGATTTGAAGGCAGATTTTAACTGACCACTTCTCAAGTTTAGATAGACTGAAAATGTGGAGTTCAGAATATAGGCAGACAAGGGGCTCTGATGAACCTTTCATGAGTAGGAATCTCAAACAGTTAGGTAAAGGAAAAACAGACAGACTTCCCTCACAGACCCTGAAGCTCAGGTATAAATTGCCTCTACTCCTGGATTCCTGGATTAGGGTAACCTAGACTAGCCAGTGAGCTCTAGCAACAAACACCTCCCATCAAGATGAAGAAAAATCCCAGACCTCAAATTGCATCTACAATATTTTTAAATACTTTACTTTGTATTAAATAAAAACCACCTAGATTCTATGGGAAATACAACTATTTGATTAAAAACTGTGAGGGAAAAAGACAATAGATAACAGAAACAAAGATGTGACATATATATATATTTTTATTAGATATTCACAATACATTCAAAGGATAAAAAGAGGAGATTGCTGATTTCATGAGAAGTGAGAAAACCAAAAAACTAGGACACAATGGAAATTTTAGAGTCAAAACTAAAAGTTCAATTTGAAAACTCAATGGATGAGCTTAATAGTAGAGACAGGTAACATAAAATCAGTATGCTAGAAATAGATCCAGAGAAAGAAATGTAATATAATAATTTTTAAAAATGCTTAATTCAAAATAAAGCTAACTTTAGGACATGAATACATTAAAGGTAGAAAAATAAAAAGCAAAGTATAAGATAACAAAACACAACCACATATAAGTAACTATCATGAATTAAATGTCAACAGAGATATAGTGACAAAAACATCATGGTATTGGCATCAAAATAGACATAAAGACCAGTGGAACAGATAGAAGACATAGAGACAAATCCACATACCTCCAGCCATCAGATACTTGACAAAAATGCCAAAAATATATTTTGGAGAAAACACAGTTTTTTAAACAAATGACTTGAAAAGGAGAAAATTTAACAAATGGGAAAGCTGAATAGCTGTATATAGAACAATGAAACTAAATTTCTATCTTTTGCACTGCAAAAAAGTCAAATCAAAGTGGACCAAAGATTTAGGAATTAGATCAGAAAACTTGCAAGTGCTAGAAGGAAGCATAGGGTCAACAGTTCATCACATAGGTGCTGGCACCAACTTCCTTAACAAGATATCCAAAGTGGTCTTAAAATAAAATGGAGAATTAGTAAGTGGGATGCCATCAAACTAAAAAGCTTCTGCACAACAAAGGAAATGATAGAAGGAAGAGAGAGCCTACAGAATGGGAAAAATTTTTGCCAGTTACTCCTCTAATAGGGGATCACTATCCAGAATGCAAAAAGAACTCCAAAAACTTTACACCATAAAAACAAATAACCCAATCAATAAATGGGCAAAAGAACAGAAACTTCTCAAAAGAAGGAACACAAATGGCAAACAAATATATGAAAAAATGTTCAACATCTTTAGCAATCAGGAAAATGCAAATCAAAGTTACACTAAGATTTCATCTTACTCTAGTCAGAATGGGAATGATCAAGAATACAAACAACAATAAATGTTGTTGAGGATGTGGGTGAAAAGGTACACTTGTACATTGTTGGTGGGACTGCAGACTAGTACAATCACTCTAAAAAGCAGTATGGAGAGTTTTTCTCAAAAAACTAGGAGTGGATCCACCC
The DNA here is from genome assembly GCA_020662805.1 of Glaucomys volans. Taxonomy (NCBI): domain Eukaryota; kingdom Metazoa; phylum Chordata; class Mammalia; order Rodentia; family Sciuridae; genus Glaucomys; species Glaucomys volans. Next base: position 972,852 of record JAJEJO010053453.1, read on the forward strand.
TATAAACCAGTTATACCTCTCAATGGTATTTTCCCAGAAGAACTAAAATCAGCATACTATACAGTACAGCCACCCCAGTATTTATAGAAGCACAATTCACAATTAGATAAATTATGCAATCAACCTAGGTGCCCATCAATAGATGAATGGATTAAGAAATTGTGGTACATATACACAAAGGATTTCTACTCAGCTATAAAGAAGAATGAAATTATGGCATTTGTTGATAAATGGATGGAAATGGAGAACATCATACTAAGTGAAATAAGCCAGACTCCAAGTTTAAATGTTTTCTCTCATATGCAGAAGCTAGAGTAAAATAAAAGAAAGGAGAGAAGGAAAGAGCAATGTAATTATACAGGGAAGATCAGTAATGTAGAAGAAGAAGATCAAAAGGCAGAGTGGAGGGATGGGAAAGGAGACGTAATATGGAATGAATTTCTAAAAAATCATGTCACGTTCATATATAAATATACCATAGTGAATTTCACCTTTATACATAAGTAAAAAGAACAAAACAATTATGAATAAATAGACAAGTCTAGTAGAATAGAGGAAAGAGAACAGGGGAGGGGAGGGAGGACAGGAGGGAAAAGAGGGATGGAAAAGGGGGAAATCATAAACTGAAGTTGAATTCCACGCATGTATGAGTTGTCAGGATAAGCCCTACTACTACATAAAACCATGTATAACTATAATAAAAAATTTAAAAAAAAATCAGTGGTCTGAATACTCCAAATTAAAAAAAGAAAAAGGTTGGCAGAAACACAGACACACATGACCTTACACTATGTTGATTACAAGACACATAATAGTTGACTTTACACGGATGAAAAAATATATATTCCAAAAACTAATTAAATAAAAAGATAAAGATATATTAATATCATGGCTTAGGAGGCTCAGGCAAGAGGATCACAAGTTCAAAGCCAGCCTCAGTGAATTATTGAGGCCCTAAGCAACTTAGTGAGACCCTGTCTCAAAATAAAATTTTTTTCAAAAATGGACTAGAGATATGGCTCACTGGTTAAGCATCACAGGGTTTGATCCCCAGTATGAGAAAAAAATATTTTATTTGAGCACAAATTTTCAAAATAGTTTCTAATTATTTTTTGTATTTCAGTAGTGTCTGTCGTGATATTGTCTTTTTCATCACAAATTCTAGTAGTTTGAGTTTTTTTCTCTATCTCTTCACTAGTGTAGCTAAGGGTTTATCAATTTTACTTATGTTTTTCAAAGAACCAACCTTCTTCTTTTCAAATTTTTGAATTTGTTTTTTGTTTCAATTTCATTGATTTCAGCTCTGATTTTAATTCCTGTCTTCTGCTTTGGGTGATGATGTTCTTTTTCCTAGGACTTTGAGATGTAATGTTAGGTCATTTACTTGTTGACCTTTTATTCTTTTAATGAATGAGCTCAATGCGATGAACTTTCCTCTTAACATTGCCTTCATAGTGTCCCAGAGATTTTGATATGCTATATCAGAGTTCTCATTTACCTCTAAGTATTTGTGTATTTCCTCCCTAATTTCTTCTGTTAACCGTTTGTCATTCAATAGCATGTTATTTAGTCTCCAGGTGTTGGAGTAGATTCTATTTTTTATTTTATCATTGATTTCTAGTTTCATTCTGTTACGATCTGATAGAATGCAGGGTAGTATCTCTATTTTCTGTATTTGCTAAGAGTTGCTTTGTGGCATAACATATGACCTATTTTAGAGAAGGATCCATGTGCTGCTGAGAAGAAAGTATATTCACTCAATGATGGATGAAATACTCTATAGATGTCTGTTAATTATAAATTATTAATTGTATTATTTAGTTCAATTGTTTCTTCATTTAGTTTTTGTTAAGAAGATCTATCCAGTTATGAGAGAGGTGTGGTAAAGTCACCCAGTATTATTGTGTTGTGGACTATTTGATTCCTGAAATTGAGAAGGGTTTGTTTAATATATGTAGATGCTCCATTGTTTGGGGCATAAATATTTATCGTTCTTATGTCTGTTGTTATGCTGTTCCCTTCAGCAGTTTGAAATGTCCTTTATCCCTTCTGACTAACTTTGGTTTGAAGTCCACTTTATCTGAGGATGGAAACCCCTGCTTGTTTATGCAGTCCATGTGAGTGATACGTTTTTTCCCAACCTTTCACCTTCAGTGTGTGGATGTCTTTTACTAAGAGGTGGGTCTCTTGAGGACAGTATATTGTTGGGTTTTGTTTTTTAATCCAATCTGCCAGTCTATGTCTTTTGATTGACGAATTTAGGCCATTAGCATTCAGAGTTATTATTGAGATATGATTTGTATTCCTGGTTATTTTGGTTTATTTTTGGATTTTAACTTGACTTGGTTTCCTTTGATTGACTTTTCCTTTAGTGTGGTTCTTGCCTTTGCTGGTTTCATTTTTTTTTTTTTCATTTCCTCCTCATGGAATATTTTACTGAGTATGTTCTGTAGTGCTGACATTCTAGTTGTGAATTCTTTTAATTTTTATTTATCATGGAAGGTTTTTATTTCATCTACAAATCTGAAGGTTAGTTTTGCATGATCTGAAATTCTCAGTTGGCATCCATTTTCTTTCAAAGCTTGCTATATGTTGTTCTAGGACCACCTAGTGTTGAGGGTCTCAGTTGAGACATCAGCTGAGATCCAAATTGGCTTCCCCCTGCAGGTAATCTGATACTTTTCTCCCACAACCTTTAAAATTCTATCCTTATTCTGTTTTTAGTCATTCTCATTACAATGTGCCTTGATGTGGATCTGCTGTAATTTTGTACATTTGGGGTCCTATAAGCCTCTTGTATTTGATTTGCATTTTGATCTTTAGCTTTGGGAAATTTTCTGATGTTATTTCATTGAAAAGATTGTGCATTCCTTGGTTTGTTTTTCCATACCTTCATCTATTCCAATAAATCTTAAATTTGGTCTTTTCATGTTATCCCATATTTCTTGGAAGTTCTGTTCATGGTTTCTTACCATCTTCTCTATGTGGTCAACTTTATTTTCATAAGTATATATTTTGTCTTCATTGCTCGAGGTTCTCTCTTCCAAGTGGTCTTGCCTGTTGGTGATACTTTCCATTGGATATTTAATTTGGTTTATTGTTTCCTTCATTTTGAGGATTTCTGCTTGATTCCTTTTTATCATCTCTGCCTCTTTATTAAAGTGACCTTTCACTTCCTGTATTTTCTCTCAGATACCATTCTATATTTCAAAGATCAATCTAACTATGTACCTTCTAAACTCCTTCTCTGACATTTCTTCCATGTTGTCTATAGATTCTCTTGTTGGAATATCTCAGTTTGTTTGAGGCACTTTGATTCCTTGTTTCATCATGTTTTTTGTGAGTCTTTCCATCTAGTGGTATGGATTTGATGCAGTACAGATTCTACCCTATAGTCTTATAGTGTCCCTGAAAGCTTACAGAACCTCAACTCTAAGGGGGAGACCAATATTAACAGCACCCAATTCAAACAATATACAACTTTAAACCAAATAGCTCCTATTACAGTGTCTACAGTTTTGTCACAATAAACAGAAATGATATGTTCAATTATTGTCTACCATATAAACAGTAAGTTTGCTAAAAGGGTTTACTGTTGCAAATGAGGGACAAAGAGGGAACAGAAGTATTGTAGCTTGTAATGGTTATGACAGAGAAGGAGAGAAGATAGTGGTAAAAGTTTATACTAAAAGTGAAGAGGGAATTAACAGAGGTTGGCTATTAGTATAAGAGAAGTGAGAAAGAGAATCCAGGGAGACAGATAAGTGAAAGAAATAATATATACAGATTTTTTTAAAGTAAAAATATAAGAATATGCAATGAAACTGTAATATAATATTCAGACATCCCATTCCTCAATAAATTGATGCGTAAGAATATTTGGATTTAAGACGGTAGAGATATGAGACAGAGGGAAAAAATAGGAAGGTCTCAATAGAAAATTGAACAACTGCTCCCATTGGCTTTCAAAAAATTCCTGAGCTTCCCTTTTCTGCTGATAGGTGAGGTTGTCTGAAGTTTGATGGCAGCTTCAGTCCAGTGGTTCCCATACCACTTAGCTGGGCAAGCCAATAGCAAGATGCCCTCATATCCTTTTCCAGTCTTCCCACCTACTGTAGTCAGCCCTTTCCATCCCCGTGCTCTTTAGGACTCACTGAGCTGGAGATACCCTGGTTTTCTCCAATTTCTCCAACCTGAGCTCCTCACAGTCTCTGACTTTCCACAAGCTTGCCAGGCCAAGACTGGCCCACGCAGACCCAGCTGCAATTGAGGCACCTGGGCTTCAGATTCCCCATTCTCTGCCTTGCTGCAGTCCCAGGATCTCAATGCCATTCCAACTTACAGGGAGACCACCAGGGATGTGCTCACACAGAAAGCAATCCTGTAAAGAGGCAGCCAGAGCACACGCAGCAGCAAGAACTCAGGTGCAACCAGACCTGTAGGTACACTGACAATATGTCTCCAGGCCCTGTCCAGTGTCCTGAGACTGAGGCAGCCATGCCCCAGATGGCAGCGATGGTGGCAGCAAACCTGCGGGCCCTGGCTTCCAAGATTGTGGTAGTCACATGTAACCAAACCTGCAGGTAGCCTGACAATGGACTTCCAGGCAGCAATGGGCAGTGGGTGTTCCATGGGTAGTCTGAGGGCAGTCTGTGAACAAATGGTGGGTGTTCAACTGGTGGAAGTCAGGCAGTGGGTGATGGGCAGGCAAAAGCTGAGCAAACAGGCAACCATTAGGTGGTCAGCGGAGGTCAGTGAGGGATCTTCAGAACTGATAAAAGACAGGGTCTTAGGTCCTCTTCCCAGAAATTCTGAAAGCGTAGGACCAAGAGGCTACGCAAGGCCCTCCAGAAGATTCTGAAACAGGTGGTCCACAGAGCACCTTGAGAAACACTGCAGCTGGTGCTCAGTTCAATAACTGAGAGACACGCAGGCCAATAAACATAGCTCCTGCCTCTTGTGTAGGCAGCTAACCAGGTCTTCAATGGGCCTAGGTTCAGGGTCCCCAGAAAATGGCACCTTTGTCCTCTTCTTCAGGACCAATTCAATGGGGCCTTGCTCTGCACTGCTCCTAAGACCTTTTGGTTGGCAGGGAGTCAGTCTGAGCACCTGGTGTTTGTTTGCACACCTGGTTGTACATATCTAAATAACTTTTTGAAAGTTATGCATTACCATAGTTTAAGCTAGTCTTATAGTGAAATAATTAACTGTAAAATACACAGATTAGGGAGGAAAAATAATAGTTCAAACTTAATTAGCTCAACAATCATCTCAAGCAGTTAGGAGAAAAAATAATAAAGAGAACAGAAGGAGGGAAGTAATAAACATACACTTAAATGCTAATGAATTAAAAGCAAACATGATACAGAAGTCCAACAGATCAAAATTTTCTGCTTTTGAACATTAAAATGTAGCAATAGAAATTAGGAGGAATAAAGTAAAGCAGCCAGGCGTGGTGGCGCACGCCTGTAATCCAAGCTCAGGAGGCTGAGGCAAGAGGATCACGAGTTCAAAGCCAGTCTCAGCAACTTAGCGAGGCCCTAAAGCAACTCAGTGAAACCCTGTCTCTAAATAAAATACAAAATAGGGCTGGGGATGTGACTCAGTGGCCGAGTGCCCCTGAGTTCAATCCCCGGTTCCAAAAAAAATAAAAATTTAAAAAATTTAAAAAAAAAAGTAAAAGAGAAGACAGGCTAGGGAGAAAACTGAAATATCTGCAAGCTGAGGGTCCAAGGTGCCCAATATGCTTGCAATTGAAGTTCCAGAGAAGTGAGAAGGGTAGACAGAAAAATGTTGCAGAAGTTTTTCCCAAACATGATTAAAAACTATGAAACCACAGATTGAGGGAATGCCAGGGCCTTAAACTGAAGAAACAGGAAGGAAACCACACCAAAGCACATGATAATCAAATCATGGGGAAACTAGAGATAAAGGGAAAATCTTGAAAGATGTTGGAAAAAATGACATGCCATGGGAGGAATAATAATAACATGACAGCAGAGTCTCATCAGGAACAATGTATTCCAGAAACAATGAAGCAACATCTTCAGAACTGGAAGGGAAAAGAGTTGTCACCTTAGATTTCTATAACTATTTTTTTTCAGACATACAAAAGTTGAGAAAATTCATTATCAGTAAAGACATTTAGGAAGAGAAAACTATCACCAGATGGAAATCTGGATCTAAATAAAGGTATGAAGAGCATTGGAAATGGTAAATATAGGAATAAAAAGACTTTTTTATCTCAGTTTTAGTCTTTTCAAAAAATAATGGATTATTCAAGAAAAAAATATCAAATGTGTATTGAAAGTTCAAAATAAATGTTAAAGTAAAATGTACAACAAAATAGCATAAATGCTAAGATGGGAGAAAGGCAAATAAATATCAGTAGAGAAAAGGAACCAAAGGGTAGAAGGAAGGAAGGTAGAGGGGGAAGTACTTGGGAGTGACTTTGGCCAAATTATATTATCTTGTGTACATGTATGAATGTGTAATTCATATCAAAATGTACAACAGATCCTATCAAAATGTACAACTATAATGCACCAATAAAAAATGTGGAAAAGAAAAAAAATACAATCAGAGAGGGAAAAGGAAATGGATAATAGATTTTTAAATTTAAAAAAATAATAATCAGGATCATGTGTTTGAAACCAAATATAATAATATTCACATAAAATGAAATAGCTTAGACATTCTATTATAAATCTTTGTTGTGAGATTAGATCAAAAGTTGGTCTATATGCAGTATTCAAAAAAACCACTCTAAATATAAATTGGTTAACAGTAAAGAATGGGGGAAAATATACTTTACTAAAAATAATTCAAAGAAAGCTAAAGTGACTATGGTAATATCAGACAAAAGGAGATTTCAGAATAAGGGGATTCATCAGGAAGAAAGAAGATCATTTCAACCTAACTTTCTAAATCAGTATAACATACTGATTCCTTAAATATTATTTTATGGAAAAATCTAAACTTTGACATCTTTGATGATGGTCATCTGGTGTTCTCATGGTAAGCAGAAAAAGAGATGAAAAATATAGGCTTTACAAAAGAGAAAAGTGACTCTTACATTTAAACTGTTTAGATTAGAAATCTTACAGAACCTCAGTGAAATATATTGGTCTTGTGTTCTTGCTAATCCAATGGATGTGCCACTATCTAAGTTAAGAATCAAAGATTACCTATTCTATAGCCAAGATTACCTATTAGGAGTCTATACAAGACCCCTAAATTATTTTCTATTTATGATTGTCCAAATTTTAGATGATTTTCACTAATCCAAGCAAAGAGTCTGGGTTGCAAAATAAAATCTAAAAATCTTGAATTTTTTAAAATGTTTTAAATTTTATTGGTTCCAATTAGTTGTACATGGCAGTAGAATGCAATTTAAAATCTAAGGTATGTATTTGGAATAAAGAAGGTATATAATAGAACACCAAAATTTAGGACACATAGTTACTGTTCAAAAGGAATTTACAAACTTTTTGAGAATGCAGGTCATGTATAAAGGAATGATATTAACAACTGCAAAATTATCCACAAATGGTGCCCAAGTATTGAAATCAGAAATGTGAATAGGCATGCCAACCTGAAATATTACTATAAATGAATTTGTGTTTGGAGAGAAGTTTTAAAAAATCCATATTGAGACTACATGTCTGTATTACACAATGAAATACTTCCACTCAGGTTTTAATAGCTGGTTGATAATTAACAAATATGATGCTATAAATCCTTTATAAAATATAAATCAATGAAATACTTTGAAGTAGGAAATCAGGATCACACCAGTGCTTTCATAAATAAAACCATCCACGAAGAACCTCATTTTACTATGTATGTGGAAATTTTGTCTGTGGACACTTAGATTGAATGAAGGGATGAAGCTTTCTGCTTTCTTCTTTCACAAGCCTGTGGAACACCCCTCATCTTTGTATCCAAATGAGGGAAATTTCTTCCTTGGCTCAAGTAAAATATTTTGCAACTCTTTGAACTCTGGTGAGGAGAAGCTCATACTCTCCTGAATGTAATAAACCACATTACTAGTTTGGTGAAGTTGATGTAAAAATCCCACAAACTAATTAATTTAAACAACAGAAATGTGTGTTCTCACTATTCTGGTGCCCAAGAGTCTGAAACCAAGGTGCTGGCAGAGTTGGTTCCGAAGGCTCCCAGGGACAATCTATTCCATGCCACTCCTCACTTCTGGGAACTACCAGCAATTCTTGGCTTGTAGATTCATCACTTTCAACTCCTCCTCTGTCTTCACAGGATCGTTTCCTTTGTGTCTACATAGAACTTTCTCCTTTTTGTCTCTTATTCTGTGTCTTTTCTTCTTATAAGGGCACTTGCTCTCAGATTTGAAGTCCACCCTAAACTAGAATGATTTCCATCTCAAGATCCTTAACTTCAATTACATCTTCAAAGACCCTTTTCCAAATAAAGTCACAGGTTCCATGTCCACTAATCTTCTGGGAAGTCTGCCATTAAACCCCCTATCTTCCAGGCCCCTGAATTAATCCTCACTACACCTAGATTTCTTCATCCATACATTTATCATTGTCTATATGCAGGCCTAATTTGCTGGCATATGTGGGTGATTCAAAGGTAAACACTAGTCGCACAAGTCCCCTATCCAATATCTAAACTACAGAGGGATAGAGTATAAAACTAGTTATCTTCTCTTCCCAAGTTACCAATTTGGGGTTAATGGCTTAAAAATGTGGCATCCTCTTTGATTCTCCTTTTTTGTTTCCTATGCACATTCTGTTGGTTTCTGAGAAAAGAAGAGAAAGGATAGAAGAGATGGAGGGGAGAAAGTTATACTGTGCAGGTACATGTCAATCCCGTGTCTAGGACCAGATTTAAAACAGGTATCCTGTACATGGTACAAAACTGCGAGGGAAGTAGAATGATTGCTACCTCTCCTTTTAGTGATTTTGTCTAGGCTGAGGAAAGAATGTGGAATAAGATTATAGATAGACAGTAAATTGAGATGGGCAGAATTCCAATTCTGAGCACTACTAAGACAAACAGTTGGACAGAGATGCCTCGAGGGGTTTGCCACGTCAGCGCTTCTGCTGGCACAGCATATACAATATTACAGACTTGAAACTTGAAGAAAGATCTAGCTTTTGTTAAATGAAAAATAATATATGTAAATAACCCATAGGTTATTAAGCTGGAGTTAACAACATTTGTACATAACAAATAGACTAACTTTTTGCATAATTGATCCTAGTTTAACATTGAGTTTATTTCTATACAAAAACAGATAATTTTTCAATAACTGAGGCCACCTTTTAGATATGCTACTGGCTGAATCTGAGAATGGCCTACACCCAAGTCTTTGCTCTTCAAAGTACCACACCCTTCAAGATAAAAATTGGCCTCTACAATCACAGCAAGAAGTAGTTGATATATTGGTTATGAATAATGATTCTGAAGACAGATTGCTTAGGTTTGAAAAAAAAAGTACAATCATTTATTGTGCTGTTACCTTTGGTCAGTTACTTAACTTTTCCCAGCCTCAATTTGCTCATATGCAAAATAGTTATAATAAGATTACACCCTCACAGGATCCTAATCAAAATTAAAAGAGAAGGAACATATGAAGCATAGAACAGTGTCTGGCAAGTAAACATTTAACAAATTTTAACTATTATTTTATGAACAGCAGTCTTTACCAAAGCCAGTAAAGTTGGTATTTATGATTCCAATTGCACAAATAGGGAACAAGGTTTAGAAAAAACTAAATGATTTTAGCCAAGATCAAATTTAAAACATGACACTCAAACCCTGTTCTCATCTCTAACCCCATAAACTCTTCACTATATCACACTTGTTCTCATATCAACTATTTTATAAACAGTATCTAGGGAAATTAGAAAAGAACTAGCATTTAATTGGGGACATCATGCACTTGACTAGTAGATGTTCAATAAATATAAAACAACCATTGGAGTGAGGCAGGGGATGAGGGAGAGAAGAAGGGAAGGAAAGGAAGAGCTGGGGATTGGAATGGAGCAAACTGTGATATGTACTTATGAATATGTCAAAGTGAATGACACTATTATGCATAACTGTAACACACTAATAAATAAATAAACATAAGACAGCATATTGACAGAAGAAGGAATGAATATAAACTTACAGTTCTACCCAGGGTTGTCCTGTCACTAATTGCCAGCTATGCCAGATTTGCTTTGTCTTTGCATTTTTTCATCTGCCACCTCATTTGTGCAACCCTTCTTTTATTTTCCCTTCTTTCCTCTAATTGTTGATTCAAATCCTACATGTCCATCAAAGGCACTGTTTATTGAAGAGGCTATCTTTTCTCCAATGGATGTTTTTGGTCCCTTTGTCTAGTATGAGATAACTGTATTTATGTGGATTTGTCTCTGCGTCTTCTATTCTGCACCATTAGTTTACATGTCTATTTTGGTGCCAATACTGTACTGTTTTTGTTACCGTAGCTCTGTAGCATAGTTTAATGTCTGCTATTCGGAGACCTTCTGCTTCTCTCTTCTTACTAAGGATTGCTTTGGCTATTCTGGGTCTCTTATTTTTCCAAATGAATTTCATGATTGCTTTTTCTAGTTCTATGAAGAATGTCATTGGCATTTTAATAGGAATTGCATTAAATCTGTATAATGCTTTTGGTAGTATGGCCATTTTGACAATATTAATTCCGCCTATCCAAGAGTACTCTGTGACTTTTGACAAACTACTTAATCTCTCTGGGCTTCAGTTTCCACTTGGCAAAATGCAAATAATGAGCAATAATTGAGTTAATATTTGCAAAATAATTAAAATAATATCTGGCTATAGTGCCCATAAGGGTTTGAAAATAGAATCTTTTCAAAATTTTTTCACATCCATATTTATGTTGAGGAAGAGAGTAAGGACATTCTAAACCTTTAAGAATTATAACAACACATTTCACTGATCTCATGAATAGTTATGCCATAAGCAAGTAAGAAGAACTAACTTAAAATCTGTTCTCTGAGTCACAGTATCTCTAATTTTTAAAACTCAAGATTAAAAAGGTTTGCTTAAGCATAAAATAAATTAGGACATATGCAAGTAATTAGCAAAATGGCTCATTCATTATGCATTATATATAATTTCTGAGAATTAATAACTATTCAAGTTGAAAAAGAAAGACACATCGTCTTTCCTCAACATATTTTTCTAGAGTCATCTAAATAAATCTCCATTCCCAGTGATTACTGGTAAATGGATATTTCCTCAGGTTTATCCCATTCATGGCCCAAAGCAAAGTGAAGGAAGTTTGAGATAAAAGAGGTTTTTTTGTTCTTTTTTCTTTACATTGCCATAGAGTGTAACTAGTTCACAAAGGTAAAGTCTAATAAGAGTAAAAATTAATGTTCACCTATTGAAGAAAGAAAAAATCCTGTTGGATAATTTTCCTGTTAAGTGGACAGAAAGTAACAGTTATGGGTGAACATACATACTGTCTATGACAAAATAAGGAACCCTCACAAGAATCTAAAATCTTATAATTTGAAGAGAATTCAGGGGTCACGTCAGCATATTCTCCTCCCCAAACAGAATTCTCCCAACTGCACTCCTGGCATTCACTGCCTGTGCCACTTACGTTCTGGTTACTTCTGTAACAGACCATTTATTTTCCTTGTGATAATGAAAGCCCAGAGTAGACACCAGCAGCTGCATAAATGCTGGGGACTAATCCTGAGAAGGAGCCTGCTTACATCTTCCACTTGTGTTTGTTCTGATTTCCTGTTTCTATCTTATTCCTTGAGGGTATATATCATTGCTTCAGCTCCTTAAATCCTTTTTGTTAAGAGGGGTTTATATGTGAGATTTAATAAACAATAACAGAATCTTGTTTTGATCCTCGGCTTACTTTGTGCTTGATCTTTATCCCTATTTCACATTGATCAATTTAGGGGTGTGATTCTCACCTCCCCTACTGAAATGCAAGCTTCCTACATGCAATAGCTGCCTTTTGTACTCTGCTGTATTTCTCTCAATAGCTAGTGTTGGACCCAGAGTAGCTCTCTATTTTGTGTGTTAATATTGAAGGAATACAAAATTAATAAAATGATAATTTTAAATATGCAATAGATCTAATATTAAGATAGAAAAGATAATTTCATGAATTCATTGTGTCTCTAGCAGTAGTTACCTCTGCTGTCAAAAACTTTGTTTATCCATTAGCAAACCCCAGCAGACCCCTCTTCTGGACCTAGATCTAGCATTTTGGAAACATTAATGAGCATAATAAAGATCCTTGACCTTGAGGCTCTTATGTTCTAGTAGGGAAGACAGACTATATTCAAAAAACTGATGATTAAATTGCAGAGTTAGCTCACAGGTGGCAAGTACTCTGAGAAAAAGAAAATGTAAGTGTAAAAGCCATGTGGGTGGGAAGGAGCCCAGGTGTGGAGAAGCAGGGACCAGTCTGCAGGACTGAAAAAGTGGTCAATGCAAAACACCCTGTAAGGGTTTCAGTGAACATGAGGAGGAAGCCAGCCACCCAACATGCAGGAGAGGCGCCTTCAGGCAGAGCTGGAACTGTAGGAAAGGCCTGGCATGGTTAAAGGACAGTACCCAGTAAGTGGGCAGAGTCAAGGCAGGGGGTCATCAGGCAGGTTTCTGAAGCGAGAGACAATGGTAGCACAGACCAGGATAAATGTAGGGTGGGTGGCATGAAATCTCCAAGTTCTGATTATATATTGGGGATGGAGCCAATGGATATTCCTGGTGATTGCATATGGGAGAGGTTAGAAAGAGGTGAATCCAAATATGTCTTGGCCTGAGCAAAAGGAAGGTATCAGTGCTCTCCAGTAGAATGGGAAAGCTAAAGGTAAAGAAGGTCAAGGGTGGACAATGAAAATAAAATGTCTATTATTTGTTAAGGAGTTCTGTGGATTTATAGTCCTGGAGTTTAGGAAAGAGATTTGGGCGGGAAGCATCAACTGGACGGTCATTGGCCTTGGTGTTGTATTTGCCCCTTGGAATTGAATGAAATCACCAAATAAATGAGTGGAGTTACAGACAAGGACAAGAACTAAGACCTGGGGACATTTCAAGATTGTAATTCAGAGAGAAAAGGAGGAAGCAACCAATAAGACCAAGAAGTGGAAACCATGGAAAGAAGGGTGGGGCATGCTCTCAGAAACCACATGAAGAACATGTTTTAAAGAGGAAGGCATGTTTTATTGTGTCAAGTGCTGAAAAGTTCTTTTCAAAAATGGGATATGAATCCATCAAGTTGCTAATAGACCAGTCCGATTATTTATAAATAATGTAAAACAATTAATAATTGCTCGATCCAGTGGAGTTGAATCCCTCAGGCACATACACACAAAATGCCTATACTCCCAAAGGAAGTATGAGCAACACAAGAGAAATAAAAATAAAACACACAGATCTGTTTTCTTTCTTATGCTAGAATATTTTGTTCTCTACTGCCTTACGCCATTACCTCCCAGTGATGTCTGCCTATCTCATATGCCTTCCTCTACTTTTCAAATTCTAATTATCTGATTAACTCAGCCAGGCCTGAATATTATGTGGGTTTATATGTTAATGTTGTGTTAACATGAAATTGTTCTAGGAATCACAGTTGTTTTTTATTTTTTTCTGATGTTGTGTTGTTACCAGGGATTGAACCCAGGGTGTTTAACCACTGAGTCACATACCCAGCCCCTTTTTCTATTTTTAATTTTTGAGACACAGTCTTGCTAAGTTGCTTAAGGCCTCGCTAAGTTGCTGAGGCTGGCTTTCAACTTGCAATCCTCCTGCCTTGGCCTCCTGAGTCACTGTAATTATAGGCATGCATCACCTCACCCAGCAGCAATTATGTTTTCTATAAACCACTTGTAAATGTACTGGACATACACTAATGAAGCAATTAAAATCAATAGTGTGCTGGGAAACTGAACCAGAGGTCTACCATAGAGTTTTTCTTAGGGGCAATGCCACCAATTTTATAGTGCAGTCCCAGCTACAAATCCAATGGTGAGACTTCAGCCCAGGTCAGAACAGAAGATGAAGGCTATGCCTTAAAAATCAGCTATGCGGACTGGGGGCCATTGAAGTAAGGGGGAATACTGTACACATTTTAATTCATACTGTGAAAGTGGCCAATGACTTTCACAACGAATTAGAAAGAATGAGCTGTGTGTGCTTGTTCACATCCCAGAGAGGGAATGTGGACAGTGGAGAAAGCATTGGACCCGCAGTCAGGAGATCCAGGTGTTAGTTATGGCTTGAGCGCTGTTGCTGCAAGATCTTTAAAAGCTTTTTTTATTTTTATTTATTTATTTTTTATTTACTTATTGATTCATTGAACACAAATGGAGTACAGCTATTGTTTCTCTAGTTGTACACAAAGTAGAGTCACACCATCTGTGCGTTCATACACGTACACAGGGCAATGGTATCTGTCACACATTCTGTTATTATTCTTACCCACCCACCCCGACCCCACTCCTCCCTTCCCTCTATGCTATCTATCCTTCCTCCATTCTTGCCACCCTTACCCCCTGCATTATGCATCATCATTCATTTATCAGAGAGACCATTTGACCTTTGGATTTTTGGGATTGGCTGATCTCACTTAGCATAACAGTCTCCAACATCATCCATTTACCTACAAATGCCATAATTTTATTCTTCTTTATGGCTGAATAATATTCCATTGTGTATATATACCACAGTTTCTTTATCCATTCATCTATTGACGGGCATCTAGGTTGATTCCACAATCTAGCTATTGTGAACTCAGCAGCTATGAACATTGATGTGGCTGCATCACTGTAGTAATCTGATTTTAAGTCCTTTGGGTATAGGCCAAGGAGTGGGATAGCTGGGTCAAATGGTGGATCCATTCCAAGCTTTCTAAGGAATCTCCACACTGCTTTCCAGAGTGGCTGCACCAACTTGCACTCCCACCAGCAATGCATGAGTGTACCCTTTTCCCCACATCCTCGCCAACACCTGTTGTTGCCTGTATTCTTAATAAAAGACATTCTAATTGGGGTAAGATGAAATCTTAAGGTGGTTTTGATTTGCATTTCTCTTTTTTTTTAATTTTTTAATTTTTTTGCATTTCTCTTATAACAAGGGATGTTGAACATTTTTTCATAAATCTGTTGATTGCTTGTAGATCTTCCTCTGTAAAGTGTCTGTTCATTTCCTTGGTCCATTTATTGATTGGGTTATTAGTGTTCTTGGTGTAAAGATTTTTGAGTACTTTGTAGATTCTGGAGATAGTGCTCTATCTGAAGTGTGTGTAGCAAAGATTTTCTCCCACTCTGAAGGTTCTCTCTTCACATTGCTGATTGTTTCCTTTGCTGAGAAAAAGCTTTTTAGTTTGACTCTATCCCAATCATTGATTCCAGCTTTTATTTCTTGCACTTTGGGAGTCATGTTAAGGAAATCTGGTCCTAGGCCAACATGATGAAGATTTGGACCTATTTTCTCTTCTATTAGGTGCAGAGTCTCTGGCCTGATTTCTAGGTCCTTGATCCACTTTGAATTGAGTTTTGTACAGGGTGAGAGATATGGGTTTAGTTTCATTTTGCTGCATATGGATTTCCAGTTTTCCCAGCACCATTTGTTGAAGAGGCTGTCTTTTCTCCATTGCATGTTTTTGCCTCCTTTGTCAAGTATGAGATACCTATATTTATGTGGGTTTGTCTCTGTGTCCTCTATTCTGTACCATTGATCTACCTGTCTATTTTGGTGCCAATACCATGCTGTTTTTTTACTATTGCTCTGTAGTATAGTTGAAGGTCTGGTATTGTGATACCCCCTGCTTCGCTCTTGCTAAGGATTGCTTTAGCAATTCTGGGTCTCTTATTCCTCTAAATGAATTTCATGATTGCTTGCACTGAGAACTGGAACAAGGCAGGGATACCCTCTTTCACCACTACTGTTCAACATTGTTCTTGAAACTCTAGCCAGATCAATTAGACAGACCAAAGAAATTAGAGGAATACGAATAGGAAAAGAAGAGATCGAACTATCCCTATTTGCTGATGATATGATTCTCTATTTAGAAGACCCTAAGAATTCCACCAGAAAACTTCTGGAACTCATAAATGACTTCAGTAAAGTAGCAGGATATAAAATTAATGCTCATAAATCTAATGCATTTTTATTCGTAAGTGATGCATCCTCTGAGAGAGAAATTAGGAAAACTACCCCATTCACATTAACCTCAAAAAAAATAAAATACTTGGGAATCAATCTAACAAAAGAAGTGAAAGACCTCTACACTGAGAACTACAGAACACTAAAGAAAGAAGTTAAAGAGCATCTGAGAAGATGGAAAGATCTCCCATGTTCTTGGATAGGCAGAATTAATATTGTCAAAATGGCCATACTTCCAAAAATGCTATACAAATTCAATGCAATTCCAATTTAAAAGCTTTTTAAGCCTCTCCAAGCCTCAGTTTCATCACATGCAAAATTAAAAATTTAGACAAGTCAGGGCTGGCAAATGTGTGTCCAGATGCTCACTCAACTCCACGTGAGGACAGCCTCTGCAATGTCACATTGTTCTCAGATATGGTTTCACAATATTTCTGCACACAGCTTGCCCACAGTCCCTGCTGATGCATTGAGATTGTCACTTAAAATGAAAATGCTGTGCTATTCTGTGTCCAAGATCACATACCTCAAGCAAGAGTGATTCTTTGGCTTGATAACTTCAGATAAAAATGTCTGTTCACTAATAAATCAACCTCTAGTATCTAGGACAAGATCTAGTGCACAGAAGTTTCTCAACAAATATTAATAAAATAGTGGCTAAACTTGAGAGCTTGATTAACATTTTACATATATTACTTTTTATATTTGTAATAGTTTGTTGAGGTATGTACTTCTTTGTCTTCATTTTATTAATAAGAAAAAAAACAAAAAACAAAACCTACAAATGTTAAGAAATATATATATAATGTACACATAATTCATATATATATGTATGTACATGTGCAGCTACATATGTAAGTTAAAATATATATTTGAATAAGTAATCTCCAGGTTTGGGGCTCAAATATCATTCTCTGAGCATATGGTCATATTCTTAACCAGATCTGACTGCAAATCCTTATAGTGAAGGACTCAAGCCCCAAACTACCATATCCCATTAGCCGAAAGAAAGAAAGAAAGAAAGAAAGAAAGAAAGAAAGAAAGAAAGAAAGAAAGAAAGAAAATGTTCAAGATTACTTGGCTGTACATTGACTATGACTAACATAAGTTAAATAAAAATTTGTTTAATTAAAAGACTACTGGCAAACTCACAAAAGAGGTATAGTATAGGAACCAGGTAATTTCAAGGATTTAGTATTCCCACAGATAAACTTTAGGAGTTTTACCTTGGGAATAATTCACTCTCTAAAATCAAATTCTTAGGAGAGGAATTTAGTCATATAACAACCTGAGGTCAGAATAAGAAGGGGCTTCTCTTATGATGACATAAAAAGAAGGAAGGGTGCTTCCCCACAGGAAAAGTTAGGTTCCTCAAAGAAGGAAAAAATAAAAGGTTTTAAAAGGCAATGGCCAAGTCTTCTGATTCCAGTTGAAAATTCCTGAGGCTCCATTTCTGCCCCCATAGACAGAATTCTTTTAAACAGATGCAAATGCAGCCTGCTTTAGTTAGAGTTCAAGATGCAATTAAATATACAAGGATTTTATTGGAGAAAATGCCTGTGAAAGAAAATGGCAAGGGCACCAAGAGAGCTAGAGAGCTGTCAGTCAGGGATGCAAGTCTGACATGGGGGGAGGGAAAAAAGGAGAGGCATTCAAGATTGCCATGCTCTAAGGAGGGTTCAGGAAGGTCACTAGGGAATCCTCCAACCCAAGTCCTGTCTTCCAGGAACAGGCCTGCAAGAGTGTCCTTTCACATCCACTCATTGACTGGGAGCAGCCATGGGAGGCATGGCCCCAGTACACACACAGAGAAGAATTTCAGAAAGCAAGGGGAGACACTTGGTCACTTATGTCTCTAGTTGGACTTTTGTGAGGCACATTCTTAAGGTAAACACAGGTATCCCCAGGACATCAATAAACTTTCCTGTTTTTAAAACTCCCAATGATTTATCAGATAATTGTTTTATAGCAAGGGCCAAATGTAGCTCTGTACACCACTGTGAGACACAGATGGGGTAAATTTGGATACATGCTATTTCAACATATTTGGCTTTAAGGGACTCCACCTCAGGCAGCTTGCTCCAAGTCTGACCTGAACTGTGCAACCTGGATTTAAAGTGTGACACAATATATCCATAATTCAATAATCACCACAATCACCAAGTCAGGGCCTAATTGCAAACCTATGTCATTTAAGAGTGTCTCCAGTTCCTAACTAGAGCAAAGAAAGAGCTGAAAGCATGGAAACGTCTGAAGAGTCTAGTTCACATATTTTTAAACTTAGAATTTTGAGGAAATTAGACAAACTGACTTTGGTTGGAAGGTTCAACTTTCTAGGGGCATAATAATTATATATTATTATATAATATTTAATATAGAATTATAGTTACTGTCACATAATGTAACATGTACGTATTAGTATTAATTACTCTTCTAGGCAGTTTAAAATTATTTCAACTCATTTAATCTTTGCAGCAAGCACATGATGTAAAACTATTATAATCCCCATTAATGTCTGTGGAAAATCAGGCTCAAAGAGGTCAAGCAACTTGTCCAGGTTTCCACATGAAGTAAATTCTGCATCAGATTTAAACCTGTGTCCTCTGTTTTCAGAATCCTGCTGTTTACTGCTCCCCTATACTGCTCCTGTACTTTTCTGACAGGGCCATTTGGTTAGTAATGTTTGAACAAAATGCATGGAGATCATCAGAACACAGCATGAATCCTTGTATCAGAGTCACAGAAAGAATGACATTAGGCTCAGAATTTGTGAATTTATGGAAGAATCACAATGTCAACAATATAATCATGCTGAAGATAGGATTTCTCAAATTGTGGATCACTAATAGAAGTTACGATCAATATTTTAAAAAACAAAATAAGAAAGAATTATAGATAATAGAGATAAATGGCATGCACGTGTGTGTGCATGTGGGCATGTGTGTATTGGATACAGAAATGATGTCTTTTTGTTTTTATTTTTTAGTTGTAGATGGACACAGTACATTTATTTTATTTATTTATTTTTATGTGGTGTTGAGAATCGAACCCAGTGCCTCACACGTGCCAGTCGAGCACTCTACCACTGAGCCACAACCCCAGCCCCAGAAATGATGTCCTCTTAAAAATTTTTATTGATCCTTTTTAGTTATATATAACATTAGGATTCATTTTCACGTAATTTTAAAAGCATGACTATAATTTGCTCTAATTCAGTCCCCAACATTTCCCCTTTTCCTCGCCTCCTCCCTGCCCCTATACCTTTCCCTCTACTCTGCTGATTTTTCAGAAATGATTTCTCAACTGAGGGTTACAGCTAAATGAAAAAAAATTTTTTTTTGAAAGTTTCCATTTCAGGAGCCACTAAATCCTTTCAATAAGAAGGCTGGTCCTTCTGCTTATTTGTGGTCATTAGCAATTACCACAGCTCTGAACAACCAGCATGCTCTAGGTGAAAAAACTTGGGCTTCATCTGAAACAGACAGATTATCCTATAGTGAGGCTGCCATTTAGCCTGCCTATGAGAAGGTAATGGAGCAGAATATGGAGTCTTAGAAATTAACCCTTGGGAAATCCCAGGAGGATTAAGACCATTGGTTATTTAATCAGCCTTCTTGTCCTCTACCAATACAACTGAAAGAGTAGTGCTCACTAAAGCGCTTGACACTGGAAAAAGCAGCTAAAAGTCCCAAGGTTTCAGATAGTTCCCACTCTTTCATTTGATATTCCTTTTTCTGCCTGCTTAGTGCACTAGCCTGACATTTTTCTTTGTTCTTATGGGCATATATCTAGCTTCCTCCCACAGATCTCTTACATGGCAAGAACGGTACAGACTCTAAACATTATTCTTCCCCCACAGATGTCAAAAATGCATGAGCATGCAGTGCGTGCTGGGCTGTGGGTGGCAAAGAAGGAAAAAGCCAAGGAAGGCAATCCTAGAAATAATAATTTCTTTGATGCAATTATACAATGGCTTCAATATTCCAAAGGTGCCATAATCATAAGAGATGCTTCTTAGCCTTTGGCCCCATGCTACTCTATGCCTGCTACTGCCAGAGCTCCATAGGGTGTGGGAGAGTTGTGGCCTTTGCACTCCAGGAACTTGCCTCTTAGTGGAAGACAAGGCAAACAGGTGTGATTAAAAAAAGAGTACTTCATTCCCCAAGTGACAAGTAACTTTCAAAACATTTTCTAAATGCAAATTACATTTTATTCTTTTTTTTTCTGTTTTTTGGAACCAGGGATTGAACTCAGGGACACTCGGCCACTGAGTCACATCCCCAGCCCTATTTTGTATTTTATTTAGAGACAGGGTCTCACTGAGTTGCTTAGGGCCTCGCTAAGTTGCTGAGGCTGGCTTTGAACTCGCAATCCTCCTGCCTCAGCCTCCTAAATTGCTTGGATTACAGGCATGCGCCACCATGCCCGGCTTCATTTTATTCTTAATACACAAAAATATATGCCACAAGCTCATAAAACATTTAATTATTTATATTTCTTTCAAATTTACTGAGACATAGATTTTAAAAAATACT
Source organism: Glaucomys volans (assembly GCA_020662805.1). NCBI lineage: Eukaryota > Metazoa > Chordata > Mammalia > Rodentia > Sciuridae > Glaucomys > Glaucomys volans. Next base: position 993,542 of record JAJEJO010053453.1, read on the forward strand.
TTTAATAATTTATGGTTAGTCCTTCCGATTGAAGGTGGCAAACATTAAGCAAATGAAGAATGATGATAATAAGATCTTCATAACATTTTCCATGAAGTCAAAAAAAAAAAAGAGAGAATCAATAGTAGTGGGAATACAATCCTGCAGCAGTTTTTTTCTAGAATCACATGGTGCAGTTGCTGAGCTTTAGGAATGAAAACAACAGAGTCTTCTTTGATTTTACCCCATCTTTCTAACCAAAGCCTCAATGTCACATTATTTCTTCAGCTTTTGAGAAATACTATAAAGTCTGAAGTCCTGAGCATTTATGTCTATTTTAAGCATATGTGTAGAAGGAAAATCACTATCTTTAAAAATGATAATATATGAAATCTGAATAGTCTTCTTGCATAGATTTTCATCTCACAAGAATCTCATAGAGTAAGCTAGGCAATCTCCAGCTTACAGTGAGAAACTTAGTTTTCTTGGCCTGTTCTTAAACATGTGATACCTAGATTGTATGAATTTAAGTTTAATCATCTTTCTAGGAGGAATAGATAAAATTATGGTTTAGTGTTACAATGTAACACTTATTATTCAGCAATAGGTAGTTTTTTCAGAACTTCAGAAATGTTTGAATCTTCAAAGAAATGCAATATGAAGACTTAAATTAATATTATATTCTAACTGGATTTGTAATTTTTCTACAGTTAACACTCAACAACCAGATACAGTACCTACTGAAACCAATATACTATCCTCAACATCAGTAACATCTCCAAGCTACATCTTCCCACAAGGTATGATTTCTGAGTGTTTAGCCTTCTTGACCCTTCCTCACCAATGAAATCCTACTGATCTTGATTCTCAAAGCAGAGCTCTTACAATATGAGAGAACTTTTTTGCACTTGCAGCATGACATCTATAAATCATAGCTGTTTTCTTAAATGTGGGTAGAGGGAGGATTATGAAGATTGGCACATATTAACCAAAGGTGAATTGTCTTTTTTCTTTTTTTCTTAAAATAATAGGCACTGAGGATGAAAAATATGCAAACTCTTCATCAACCAGTCCCTCTTATTCCAGTGAGTAACACACATCTCCATTCAGGGCAGTAGATATGCAGAATGATTGAATTGTGAGCAATAAAGGGGATTAGATTATGACATTTTTTTTCTCAACTTTATTGAACTTCACCTGCTTGCTTTGAGAATTTACCACAAATCTGATCTGAGTTAGCAGACCTTGGCAATTTTTTCTTACCTTAGTGCTAAGAAGTTGCCATCAAGGGTCAAAGATGACTTTATGGAATTTGTTTCAGACAAGCCAAAATGCACCAGAAGAGTTCCCCGTGCAAAGTAATTATGGTCAAATCATTATATTGTGTACCTTGGATATATTCCATATTCATTTTCCAATTAAATATTTTAATAAATAAAGTAAATTACCCCAAAATGGATTTTTCACCTTAACAGAAATTTATGTTCAAAAAGGCCTTCAAGACACATTCCATTTAGCTGAAACATACATGTTATAGAACATATAAATGTATGCTAGTACTGAATACAAAATATTTAATAATTTCCTCAGCAATTAAGCATAAGGTGAATATACATGAAGCTGGAATCATAAAAGATTATCTTAGGTTTGAGTAAAGCCATTTCACTAAGTAAGTTAGTATAGAAATTACAGAGCTGCTGATTCTCGGTCTCTTTATTTGGGGAAGCAATAATGACCTCACTTAAAGTCTATCAAGAAATCAACAGAATGAACTTAAAATAAATATTTAATCCTGACAGTGGAAGTGTAAAGCACCCTACAAACTAATAGGAGAACTATTCTCACCCCTTGATAAATAAAGGAGGATCACATACACAAGTAAATGGGAAGACCTAAGTAAAGAGTATTTTAACTCCTGTCTCTCTTGCTGTGTTCCTATGACAGCATGTTTCATATCATCTCTATTCTCTTAATGTGGGAAATGACTATCAGAAAAGAAGACAGATAATTCTATAAAATCAAAACCACTCTTAAAAAACGACAACAGGAAAAACACACCCTAAGTCACCTTAGCAACATCACACCCCCAAACAAACACACACAGAGACACCTCTCTTGAATCATGTTTTGCAGTTTTTAAGAATCACACCCAATGTGATATCTACTTGTGTTATTTTACGCCTTTGCTAGTATCAGGACAATATTATAGAAAGAGTATATGGGAGTACTTTAGTAAAACTAGAACAGTCCCAAGTGAGCTACTTATTTTTTTCCAAGGAACTTCATTATAAAGTACTTAGGAATACAATGAGTAAATGTGATTTTAACTAGAATCTAGAGGACATCTTCTGCCTCTCCAGTCTTCCATCTCTTTATTCCCTCAGTCACCAGAAAGACAGGGGATCATCTCTCTTAGGTTTAGAAATTTGTTTCAGAAGGGCTACAAGACTGACATCAAGTGGATGTGTCAGAAATGACAACTGGAGCAAAACCCAGGAAGCAGATAAATCCTCTTTGTCTGAAATATAATATTTTTAACAGAATGAAGTTTAAAGGAGAAATCATGCATGCTTTTGCTCAGTTAGCAACTTATCGAAGTGAATCCAGAAGCCACTCTAATTCACAATGTCTCCAACACTTTTCAGGTATTATTTTGCCGGTGGTTATTGCTTTGATTGTTATAACACTTTCAGTGTTTGTTCTGGTGGGTTTGTATCGAATGTGCTGGAAGACAGACCCAGGTAGGTAACAGTGTTTTGTTTGATTTTGTTTGCCTTAAAGGATAATAAATAATTGCTTAGTCTAAACTTGAACTTAGATTCAAGGAGAGAGAAATCATATAGAGATAAAATATTGCTTGATCACAAAGATAGAGGGGAAAAAGGAAGAAAAATCTATTGAATGCCAAAAGGAATAGACATTAACTGCTGTTGATAGGTATTAAATATAGAGAAATTCTGGGTAATGAAATAGCTTCATTTTATGGATAGTCAAGGGAACGTTTTGGGAAAGGGGGCATTAAATGACATATCTGCTCTACAGTGAAGTTTTTCTTTTTTCCATTTGAACCATAATAGATAATAAAGGGAGGTCTTGCTAACTTTAGGAGCCCAAAATCTTAAGAACAGTGTTTGTGACTTGCACATCATTGGAGACTCAGCTTCCTTCCAGTGAAAGTGTCTACCTCGACTGTGTTTTATTTATTTAAATAAACTTTCTATTTTAGAATAGATTCAACTTACAGATAACTTGCAAAGATGAGGAGTCCCCATATATCCCACATCTAACTTCCCCTATTATTATGTCCGTAGAATGTATTTGTCACAATAAATGAACCACTATTCAGAAATTATTGTCAACTAAATTCTTTACTGAATTTACATTTCTTTCCATTTGTATTCCATTGATTTTCTGTTCCAAGGAATTTGACTTTTTTTTTTTTTTCAACATCTGCTAAATTCCCATTGGTCCCCATGGCTCAGCTGTCCCCTATGTCAACTTAACTCCATCAATCTTCCCATTCCCGTCTCTTACCCTGATGATGCATCCACGCCACATCCACACTGTTCCTTGTACTGGAATGTCCAGCCTATCTCTTAGTTTTTATGATATACCTCCAATTTGCACAATAGGGTCCAGGTCAAATGTTAAGTTACTTATCTTCTTATAGCATACCACCACAGAATGAACTGTCCCTTTAATTTTAGTTCTACAATGTTGAGGATATTATTCATCATACAATGGCATAGTAACTTGTTTACATGCCTCCTCTCCTGTGAGTCAGACGATCTCTCCAAGTCACAAACCACATTGTCCACATTGCACTGTAGTATATATATATATACAGAACCTCATTACATGCTTTCAAGTTAAATTTTTAAATATCCTGTAAAATAGAATCTTGTCTTTCCCCACTTTGATTCAAAATGTTTCACTAAAAAAATTCTAACAAAGTCCCAGAAACTGCTAAAATGTAAAAACAAACAAACAAACAAACAAACACTAATTTTTATAAAGTATATAAACTGCACTATTCTTTGCTCATTTGGTGGACAGTGTGACCCCAGGACACTAATGAATGCTGTACAGGCCAGCCACCAAGTGTGTTTCTCACAGGCTATTGGTGCATGACCGTGACAGCACAGGAAAGTTAGGAGACCAAGATTCAAGACTGCAGTATTCTTGTCAGCTCTTGGTGAAAAATAAGAAGACAAATCAATGTCTTGTTATTTGGGAGTGAGTGAATAAACTTAATAATGCTTGAAATATGTTTTCTTACAGTTTTCAGAGAGGAGATAGCACTTTTATAAATCACTTTTATAAATTTTTCTAAGTTTTTAAACCACCAATACCCATTTTTATAGTAAACCTGCCTGAATTTGAAGGTTGCGGGTGCAACACATATGAGATAGGTAAAAATTAAGTATGCTAACTCCTTTTGCAAAAATATCCTATATTAAAAAATTGTTTGAATAGGATGATTTCAAAATATGTATTTGAAAAGTTGAATTTTTCTATTAAAGAGAACTCTGTAGATTTATAAAATTCCTACCATTATGAAGATATATTCTGAAGACATATAATTTCTCTGAAACGAAGTTAGGCAATTATATAATTAGCCAAATCTGTTTGGTTACTGTTAACTTTGTTTTCCAAACAGAATTTACAGCATTGTTATCATTAAATTAGCACCATTAAACACCCGCAGTTAATCGCTCTTCAAGTATGTGGGTGAGACTTCATTAAATTCAGAAAATTAGTAAACCTACTCCACTCTCTGGAAGACAACATGAATCAGAGATTTCAGCATGAAATTAAACTTATCTGCATAATGTTGACAGTGGCTGAGCTTTAACCCAAGTAAGCAGGTGGATATGCAGAAACTGTTTATGTGCATCTGTCAATGAACCCATCATTACAGTTCTCCACAAAAAAAATTAGAACAGGCATACAAAAATTATCAACTCATTTTGAAATGGGCTATGAGATCACAGGTGATATTGTGTATGACACAGGGATTTAAAAATGCTGTTAAATCCTTTCTAATGAAAAGAGGAATAAGCAATGCCGTGGATTAGATGGTAGGAATTAAGAATTATGGTTAGGTGCCATAGGAAAATGTTAACGGAAGTTAAAGTCTTTGTAAAGGAAGAATGGTCAAAATGGACAGCATTATATTCAAAAACCATATCCCAATGACAAGAGCTAAATTAGATCTAAAAGAAAGTCCAAGAGACAGGAGGTGAGTAGAAAGGAATACAATCAGAAGCATGACAAAGAGGATTTAAACAGTCATATTAATAGCCCAATGCAAGTGTTGATACCCACTCCAGAAAGGGCTGTGCTTATGCAGAAGAGCTCATTCTGAATTCTTGTTCTGAACCTAAGGTGTTTCCTTCCAGACACTAGTGAAGCAGCTTGGCAGAGTGTGCAAAAAAATCCATTGCTGTTAGTAATCCTGATGACATTTTGCAGGTCACTTTAGAAAGATTAAATAAGTGGTACTAAGATGCCATTAGAAACAATACCTATATTGTATCTCACGATGAATACAGTGATTTGTGTCCCAAGAATGAGCAGTATATAAAGGAAAGTAGAAAATTCAATTCTCTGGTATAAAAAGGTAATTGAGGAGAAGTTTCTTAAAGATACTGTAATAAACTGAGAATTTTCTAGAGTGGATGTACAATAATGGACAGTATTTCTCAAAGTAATATGAAATTATAATATCAAAATTAGTCCAACACTAAGTGTACTGGAGGGGGTCTAATTAGGACAATCCCAGAAGTGTCAGAATGAGTATAAACCACACTTAAGCAACAAAAGAAATTAAAAGCTGGCTTTAGAAAAAGAGTTTGAGCAGAAAGTTAGGGGTCTGAGGCTTTCGATAGCCAAGCTCCTTGCAACTCTAATAACAAATGTCTCCTCTCCTAGGCACACAGGAAAATGGGAATGATCAGTAAGTAAGGCCACATTATTATTTTTTTTCCCTAGAAGCTCTGACTCTACCATTTACTTAAGGAAAATGCCTGATCCTCTACTTACATTTTTTGTGTTGTTTTCTTAAAAAAAAAAAAAATGAGAAAGCACCATATATCAAGTATAGGATTTAACTATTTGTCAGAGCTCTATTGAGCAGAGAAATTCCAAAAACTAAAAAAGAAGATTGCTCTTACATGTGGATAAAGTGGAAAAATGAGAAATAAAAAACACAAAAAAATAGAAGAATGAATGTTACCATGACAGAAAGAAGCATAGAAAACATACCTAGAGTTTTAAGATAGTTTTCCCTGGGAAGTTCTCTGCCTCTTTATCATAGTTAGGGACAAACTGTGCCTATACCTTGAGCCATCTTTGAGTGACTTCCCCTGAGCATTAGATGATTATTCTACTTTGGCTTTATTCACACAAACAAAACCATCATCAGCAATCCAGGCAATTGTTAACAACCCAGGTGCTGCAAAGAGACATTATGAACTGTTGTCATGTTGAAAACAAATTCTGTGGTTTTCTTTGTTGACCTGCATTTGGAGCCTGCATTTACATAAGTGGTTTTATGCTTCATCTGGGTGTGTCCACCACAAATAAAATCCCTTGGTCCCCTACCCATCTGAATTAGAAGTGGAGCTTCTTTGGCTATCTAGAGAAGGAACTAAGGTTTGAAGCTGTTTGGAATCTGGGAAGCAATAAGTGGGAACTCTTGGTTAAAGTTGGCAGTTCAGGCTACACTGAAGTATCTCAAGCGCTCATGACAAGGAACATCCCCAGAACTCAGCATCAGCCCAAAAGATTTGGAAACATTTCTGCATTCTGTATCTTCCTTCTCATATTCAGAACTTTAAACATAAGCAATGTGACAGGTGCTCCACATTATCCATATTGACATTGAATTGAGCTGATGAGCACCACTGTAACAGAGTGATGGGGATTTACTAGCTTGATTCCAGAACCGCACGGTGCTACAGAGTGCATGTGTATTTGTATGTGAAGAAACAGTTTTGCTGTCGAACTGCATAATGATATTTCAATGCATGTGTCTTCTTCCTGTTGTGTGTGTCACATTTACTTCTTTGCACAGACATACGATGCTCATGACTATGGTACTAACTTAGTGTTTTCTGTTTCAAATAGGCCTCAGTCTGATAAAGAAAGTGTGAAGCTGCTCACCGTTAAGACAATTTCTAATGAGTCTGGTAAGTTCCCAGTCAGATGAAAAAAATGGTTATTTTGAAATCTAACTATAACCTTGGAGTTTGTTCTTGTGAAAGAAAGAGCATAACTTCTTTTGAAATAGTCAATTAATAACTCTCAATAAATATAAATTTCTTGTATGAAGGAAAGATATGTCTTAGAAATATCATTTTCATAAGATTGTTGAACTATCCAGCCATTAGAGCTTGCTTTTTATAGATGCACATCTATTAAATGGATGGTGACTAGACATACTTCCTATTCTGCAGGAATGGCAAAAAGAATATTAAGTTGGTTAGTAGGTTTCTTATTATAACTGTTCTTTGTTTTATTTTTGGTAATGGCTGCCTGTAGTCAACTGGAAACAACATGAATTAATCAATTAAAATGTAAGTCATGTTCCATACCATTACATATAATTTTAATTGTGCTTCCATATAAAGACAAAGCACAATTTCTCATTGATAAAAATCAGTTTCCTTTTCTAATTTCTTAGTTACATATATGTAATTTGCAATATAGCAGTCTTTCAAAATATAGATAAGATTCATGTGTTGTATTTGTATCACAAGCAATTAAAAAATGAGGTGCTAGTTAGCTCTTAAAAACAAAAAAGCACAAATTTCTTCTTCTTTTGAGTAGACCAGATATTAGAAAACTAAAAGCACAAAACATTAAGTAAAAGCAGTTTTATAAGTCTTACAAAATAATCCGTGTAGCTCTAACTTAAATATCAAGTTATATTAATACATTTACCATATTCAGTCCTTCAAATTTTATTTCTAACAAATAGTCACAGAATACATGTTATATAAAGTGAGAGCTACAGAATGGTAAACTGCATGTAAATATTTCTTGTAGTTAAAAACAATTTGGTAAAACAAAAAGTTATCAGTATTGCCCCAAATCAAGACCAAGATATCAAAGTCTGAATGTAGTTCCAATTTCATGCAGGGCATTCAAACCAGGACAAAGGACACCAGGCAAACAGAGGATTTAAACAGCCAGAGCTCCAGAGCTTCCACAGACATGCCCAACACCTCAAGAGAGCCATTTTCTTTTAAGAGAGACTTTTTTCATTGCTGTATCTCTTCTACTCTTTGATACTCGCATTTCCTTTATCTCTTTCCTATTCTCTCTCTCAGGAGTAGTCCCATCTAATGGTGCAAAGGAGTAAAATTTATCCATAGAATAGTTGGAAGTCATTCTCACCCTTCTTTAAGGCCCAGAGACAATACCACATAAGCTAGCTCCCACTTTCTTAGTGCTTGCAGTGGTACATGGAACAGATAGTTAAGGTGACCTTTGACCCTCCAAACTTCATTTTCTTCCTAAATACATAGTCAGGTTACAGGCCTAAGGAGGAAGTATCAACATGGAAATAATGAGATGTATTCTCTAGTTCTTTTAAACAGGTTCAGTTTAGGAATCATACTGCCTTCAATGAAATAAACTCTCAAAGATCAATGCAATTGATTGCCATAGGAAATAGCTGGTGAGAAGTCAAAACTGAAATTAGTGATTCAGAGCAGATTTCAGTTACCCAGAATTGATAACTTAGAACACAATGATCTCTGAAACAGTCCTTAGATTTTCATAATTTTTATTAAAACTCATCACTAACAAGACTAAAAGATCCTTAAACATTCCCAAGTAAACCTCTTTCCACTGTTTTTCAAAATCTTTTCAAATATGTTTTGTTGATAAAATTATGCTCACCACACTTAACAGAAGTTACATTATTAAAATCATTTTTACTTAAGCATCTCAGGCCAATAATGACATTTTTTCTAAAATAGAACTGGGACAAAAATTCTGAAATGATTTTTTTTAAGTTCATGAGGTTAGTCCAATTTGTCTACTATTACCTATATAAACATCTTTTTAAAATACAGAAAATAATTTGGTAAAATAAATATCTAACCTCTAATCAATCAGAATTGATGATTATTGTAATTTGTAATATTTGTTTTAAGCCTAAGAAATATAGTGTTGTGTTAATGTGCATAAGTGGGTAGCTCTTTGAAAAGTGAGCTTCAGAGCCCTCATTTCTTCAATATAGAAACTCTGCACTTTACCTCAACATGAACTGTGTCATTTGAGAGGCCAATAAACAATGTTTCCAAGGAAACCGACCTCTGCTGCAGCCCACTCTCAGGGAAAATGCCAGTGGATGCTAAATTTTCTAGGTTTCTAGAAGCCTCCATGAACAACAGTTAGACTTCCAGTCCTTTCTCTTGGGAAGATAGTTCCTCTATTTAGGTCATGATGTTTATCCATTCATACTTTCTGCTTCCTTTAAATATATTCTCTTTCAAGCAGCATTTTCTGCTGAAAATGTAGCCCATACATGTTGAAATTCAGAGCTTTCTTGAATATGAAAGAGTCAGAATAACCTACAAGAATAATAAGAACATGCTTTCAGAAAAATTTGAGCACCAAATGTGGCAGATCAAGGAATCCATTATGGGAACACATGATTCCACTTGGCTTTAGTGAGAAATGTTGCCAAGTTAAACATCACTATGGTTGACTTCAAAATATATTTGTGACATGATGCATTTTAAACATGATTCTCATGCTACATCTCAGAGAGTGAATATACATTATTTCACTTTTAATATGTGAGGCTTTAAGAATTATCAAGAAAACTGCTTGAACTAGTCAGAGGGACAATAAGTTGGGGAGGTTGGGGAAATAAAAGATTCTGAAAGAGGGAAAAAAAAAGAAAGAAAGAAAACACAATCATTGAATTTGTTACTGAAAACTAGGTCCTTGTCCCCTATGCCAATCCAATAATGAGGACACGGTTTTGGGGGAAAGGACAAAGAAGTTTTGTTGCTTTGCTAGTAAAGTACAGGGGACTCCTGTCCCAGAAACTAATTCTCCCCTTCAGGAGGAACAGGGATTTTTTAAAGAGGTGATTCAAAGGCTGCATTCCACCTGTTCTCTGTCCTGAGTTTTAATTCACTTTGGGAGATAGTCATTTCTTAGATCTTCTGGGGCCATCCCCAAGTCTGAATTACTTTGTTCCTGTGGTCTTGAAAATCAGGATGGGGTCCTTGTTTCCCTGGTGTTCAAGATTGAACACCCAAGAAACACCAAGGCAAGGGTAGAAAGCAAGTTTTATTTAAGGAATAGAAAAGAAACAGACTTCTCTGGAGAGGAGAAAGGGACCCAGAGCTGGCATCTGTGGGAGGGAGTGTTGTTAACACAAGACGACCAAGCTGGGTGCAAACTTCATGGATCAGCACAACCTTTACTCAGTAGTGGAGTGATGCATCTGGTGAACCACTTTCCTGATGGAAAATGAGCCCCTGGCCTAAGGAGAAATCTGTGTTTATATATATTACACTGAGAAGTGACTTAATTATTGACAGAGCATGTCAGTTTGGGCACTCAGGAAACAGGCTTGTGAGAATTTGAAACTTGTTTTTACTGGGCAGTGTTTTGACTTGGGAAAGAATGGGGGATCTGGGGTCAGCGTTCAGTGCTTATATCTTTCCCTTCAGGGTCCCATTGTACTGTCACTGGGAAAGGATTTATTTGGGAAGGATCAATGCTTTGGCTTCCTCCCAGAGACTGCCATTTCAGGCTTGGTGGATATCTCCTTCCCAGGGATTGTCTTATCACTGGATGATGTTTGCTTCCTTCCCAGGGATTGTCCTGTCACTGGAAAAGAATGCATTGGGAAAGGGTCAATGTTATTAATATATTGACTTCTTCTTCACTCCCTCTTCCTGGGCCACTCTATTTTGGGGCTTGTCATTTTCCATGTTTTACAGGTGTCTCTTGCCCCTTTTTAGACTTTAGGTTTCCTTTCTTCTCATGCCCCCTCTTCCTCAGATCTTGCCTACATGACCAAAAGGCAGGAAAAGAGCAGCCATGGAGGGGGTACTCATTAGCAACACCTTGCTTTGGGAGGAGCAGTTCCCTGGAGGTAAAGGTGACCATGGTAACCGTTTGAGAGGAGAGGGAAGTGCTCTGGAGGTGTTAAGCATTTTATTTCCTTTTCTTTGAATTAACCCCCATCTTACAGACCAGATCATCTATCATCTAATCTGACTACTTGCCCTTTGTCATTGTCTCAGTGGATGTGGCTCAAGGACAGATAACTCTGCCTAAGATGGAGAACAAAAGTAATCCTCTTTCCCTAGAGATTAGTGAGGGGGAGAGATTAGAAAGGAGGAGAGAGAAAGAGAACTATGTTCCTCTTAAAAAATAAGTCACAGTGGCATAGCAACAAGGGCTATATTCAAAGCATAAAGTAGACCATTGTTATAAACTTAGTTTCAAAACATTACTTGATTCTGAACCAGGTGGAGCAAGGAAATGCAGATTGGAATGCATTATAATATTCCTCTGCTTAGAAAGCTCTGACAAATTCTTTTTACCTGAGATTAAGTTAAAGCCCTTAGCACATCTGTAAGGTTCTCCATGGTATTCCTACCCTCTCTAGTTTAGTGTTTGAACCACTTAGTAATGTATATTCTCCAAACTTCACTGACACTCTTTCTTCACTGACTCCTACCCCTTTTGCAGGAATGAGGAGATGGTCCCTTGCTCCCCTTTGTGATTCTCCCCTCCCATCCTGGCCATCATGGTAACTGCACACTATCAATGTATCACCATCACACCAATACCAATTAGCATATTATGGTAATTGCCCATTAAACATAGTCACTTTTTAACTTTTTTGCTTGTTTTTAAAAATATGTCTATTAACAAGAAATGTACAAAAAAATTGAAAATGGGTAAAGCATTCACAGATGTATAAACCCATATGAAGATTCATCTTCCATCTTCTCAGCGCTTCACTGGCTCATGCTCCAAAATTTAAGACTTCCTTGACTGTCCTGGTTTTCAATGGACTTTTCCTCCTAATTTTGCAAATTAACGTGTTTTACTGACATATGATGTTTCTTTGTGTTTTTAACTACCACTTAATATTTAACCATATTATGCATAATTGAAAATAGAAAAAAAAAGAATTTTAAGTGATTCTTGATACAACCACTGTTGGCATTTAGTATTTTTCCTTTCAGCTATTTGTTCTCCAGGTTTGTGTGTGTTTTACCTACTTTACCAATGCATCAGTATTGTAATTGTTATTGAAATCATAGTGTTATTGAAGCTTTTTCACATTGTCTACTCCTGATTAGAACTTGAAGGGAGATATTAAGAACTGTAATAATTTTCACATGAATTAATTCACATGATTTCTGGCAGATAGTGGAGGTTGAATGAAAGTTAATTTTGCTTACTTCTCATGCTTGTATTTCACAGCCATGGTTTCCAGCAGGTGCTGTACCTTTTGCAAAGTAATAATAGTTAGCAAAAGGCTGTGAAGGGGGGCTGTGAGGGCAATCACACTGCACCAGCCTCTCTCAGAGCACAGCCCCAAATTCGTTCTCCTCATAAGTCTCTGGCTCTATTTATTACTGCCATGACCATGCATGTGACCAGTAACATCCACAAAAATTCCCAGAAGGCATTTTCTTAACCACTGTCAGATAAAAACTGGAGCAAACCGAAGACATTTATCCTAAAATTTGGAGACGTTCACCTATATTGCTTCTATAGAGTGTAGCTGACATTGACACTTGACTCTGCCTGAAGGATATGGGCAATGTGACATACATTAGTCACAAATTCAGTGGTATGTAAAAAGCATGCTTGGGGTTTTTCAGCTTCCCATCATCCTGTTAATATATTTATCACTGGTAGCTGGTAAAATATCACTGCAGTTTTGAGTAAGGTTGCCTGTGCTGTCCTGTATGTCACCAATGTGTTAGTGTTGGCCTATAAGTTCATTTTCCCAAAACTCTTCAGTGAATTATTTAAACAGAAGGACCTGAGAATTTCTTCCTGATAAAATGGCACTTTGGATGTATGACCTGGGTTTGCTCAGGCTAGCTCATACAACAAGCAAAAATCAATGATACATACCCCAGGGTGTCTTGCTTGTTGTGGTCTCCCAATTGACACCTCCCTTTCCAGAAAGTTAGTTAACACTGCTCCTTTAGGGTGAAAATGGATGATGGTCAAAGAAAGCTCATAAATCTTGCTGAATAATTTCCAGGCAATTCCAAGAGGCAAATTATGGCTCTAATGACAACCTTGCAGGAGAACTGAACTTGCCTTGAAAGACAAAAACAAAACAAGAAAACAAGCCAAGAAACTCTATTTTCATCTTTAGTCACTCTCAGAGCACATAGATCAAAACCTATCTTCTGTTTTTAGGTGAGCGCTCTGCACAAGGAAAAACCAAGAACTGACAGCTTGATAAATCCCCCCTACACCTGGGCAATAAATATGTAAGTTTCCTAACTCCATTCACTGTGCTACTCATTAATATCTGTTATCTTAACCCTGCTGCACCTTAGATTATTTTCAAAGACTTTTAAAACCTGAAAAGTTAATGGTTTGTGTCAGTGAAATCATCATTGTCTATTTGTTTCAAAACAAACTCTAAGAAAAGTTGCCAGAAAAATGAATATCTTGATAGTTGTGGAAGATTTTTTCCAATTTACCTGCCTGTCTATGGAACAACACAATTCATTGTTCCTGCCTGTTGATAATATTTCCTTATAAATGCACTCTGTGCCTCCCTGAGTCAGTAAATAGGCCTGAAGAGTAGCAGTTAGACAGTGTTCTATAGCTTAATGATGACTCACAGGACCCAAATGACAATGCTTGATAATTTGCAGTTCACTGCAGGAAAAAGATCCAGAATAGAAGATGTGCACTAAAGATGTGCTTCACAGTCACAGGCTGGCTCAGGATCAGGGATGCACAGAATCTGGGTAGAAGTCCAGTTGCCTTCCCTTTATAGGAACTATTCCAGCCTGCACTTTCTCAATCCACAAATTATGAATTTGCACACAAAACACTTTGAATGAGGTGACCAAAACCACAGTCTGGGTTGAGGATTCTTATACCCAACTGATCGTGCAGACATATTGGGCATATTTTTGCTTTGTGACCAGCTGAATGACAGAATGTTTAAAATGTTCCAACTAAACCAGATGCAAATCATCAATCTCGCTATAATAATTGTTAATCAATGAACAACAGAACTCTTTCAAAACTGTGGTTATATGCAACATTGTTACTCAGTATGCTGCATGCCTTGACTGGAATCCAGTGCCATGAAGATACTTTTTCTGTTTTAGTAAAATAGCTCAGGTCAATTTCAGGCCTGGTCTGGAATTGCTCAATATGGGATTGTCTTAAACTTTCCTAGAAGCAGATCAGGAGATTTTCTTCTGATGCTAATTTAATTGTTATAAGAAGCAAAGATTACATGCTTCAAATTAATGTTTGATGTTTTATAGAACCTAAAGAATATATCATTTGGAATAAACAATAAAAAATCAAAAGAACCAATACATACATGCTCATATCTGGCATGACCACAATGATAGTCACTGTGGGTAAAGTGTGTGGAGTGAAGAATATCATTGATGTGTTCACTGCCTGTTCAACTACCCACCTACTGATATGGTGTTATTACAGACATGGGCAATTGCTTGTTAAAAACTAGGTGCCTTCCCTGGTTGTCTGAGAGTAGCATAACATAGAGATAGAGATTGCCATCCAAATGCACACATCACTATTGAGATTTCATCCCTCTATATTCAGCAATTAAACGTAGATTAGAACGAGAGGAATCAGAGTTTATGCATTCTTTTATAATAGACATTTTCAGGTGCCAAGTTTGAGAAGCCATGTATGGAAACATGTGGGCCAGCCCTCATGAATACAGGGGAAATGTCCTTGCAGACCAGCTATGGTTTCTTCACAATCCTATGATTAGTGAAGGAATGCATTCTTGATTATTAAAACGCTCAAAGTGTAGAAACTAATTGTCCTTCTTGAAGACAGACAAACTGTCCTCCATTAAGCAGGAAAAGAAAAAGAAGGAAAACGTATATAGAAGACAAGGCATAGTGCTGGCCCCAAAAAAATTTAGTAAAAGAAATTATTGTCCCACTCCCATTCATTTCCATTTTTTTGTACTTTAAAAAAAAATCCTAAAAACTGAAAGCATTTCCTCTAAAATCGGGGGCAAAATAAGAACATCCACTCTCACTACTTCTATTCAATATAGTTTTTGAAACTAGCCAGAGCAATCAGGCAAGAAAAGGAAAATTGAAGGTATATAAATAGGAAAGGAAGTCAGATTATCTCTGATTACTGATAATATGATCCTATGTCTAGAAACCCAAAAAACTCTACCAGAAGACTTCTAGACTTGATACAAATTTAGCAAAGTAGCACAATATAAGATCAACATACATGTATCAATTCATCCAATAATGAATCTGTTGAGAAAGAAATCAGGAAAACTGCCCCATTCACAATAACTTCAAACAAAAACTTGGGAATAATTCTAAACAAGGAGATGAAGACTGCTACAAAGAAAACTATGTAACACTGAATAAAGAATTGAAGAAGACCTTAGAAGATGGAATGACATCTCATGTTCTTGGATAGGAAGAGTTAATATTATCAAAATGATCACACCACCAAAAGAGTTGTACAGAGTCAATGTAATTCCCATCAAAATATCAATGACATTCTTCACAGAACTAGACAGAAATGTTCTTAAATTCATTTGAAAGAGTAAAAGACCCAGAATAGTCAAAGCAATACTAAGCAAGAAGAGTGATGCTAAGGCATCTCAATAATCTCAAATTATACTAGAGACCTATAATAATAAAATACAATGTTGGAATCAAAACAGACATGAAGAACAATGGATAGAATAGAAGATACAGAGACAACCTCAAATAGATAGTCATCTGATAATGATGCCAAAAACATGTGGAAAATAGATAACCTTTTTAACAAATGGTGCTGGGGAACCTGTATATCCATATGTAAAAGAATGGAACTAGATCCTATCTTTCACACTGCACAAAAATAAATGCAAAGTAGATCAAAGACCTAGGAATTAAACCAGAAACTGCAACTGCTAGAAGAAACCACAGGCTCAGTACTCCAACCTATTGGTACAAGCACTAATTCCTTAACAAGACTCCTAAAGCAAAATAAAACAAAATAAATCAAGAATCAATAAGTAGGATGCCATCAAATTAAAAAGCTTCTTCACAGCAAAGGAAGTAAGAGCATGAAGAGAGCCTACAGAATGGGAGAAAAATTTCCAACCCCTACTTCAATAGGGGATTAATATGCATAATATATAAAGAACTCAAAAAACAACACACACACACACACACATATACACACACACAATCAATAAATGGTCAAAAGAACAAAAACAGACATTTCTCAAAAGAAGAAACAAAAATAACCAACAAATATATGAGAAAAATTTCAGCATACCTAGCAATCAGAGAAATGCAAATTAAAACTACACTAGGATGTCACCTTACTCCAGTTATAATGGCAATCATAAAGAATATGTGGGGGAAAAGGTACTCTCACAATTGTTGGTGGTCTGCAAATTTGTACCACCACTTTGGAAAGCACTATGGCGATTACTGAAAAAACTAGGAACGGAACCACCATATGACTCAGCTATCTCACTCCTTTATATTTGTTTTAGTCAGTTTTTTTGCTGCTGCAACCAAAAGACTTGCCAACAACAATTTTAGAGGAGAAAACATTCATTTGAGGCTCACAGTTTCAGAGGACTTAGTCCAAAGATGACTGACTTAATTTCTTGGGAACCGAGGTTCAGCAGAATATCATGGTAGAAATGTGTGGAGGAGAATAGCTGCTTAGGACATCACACCAGGGAGGAGAGGAGAGAGAGGGAAAGAGAGAGGGAGAGGGAAAAAGAGAAAGGGAGAGGGAGGAAGAGAGAAAAAGAGAGATGGGGGGGGGACTGCTCCCTTCACCATGGACAAAATATAAACCCTAAAGGTATGGCTCCCATGACCCCCACCTCCTCCAGCCATACCCTACCTGCCTATAGTTACCACCCAATTAATCCCTATGGGGGATTAATGTGTTCATTAGGTTAAGACTTGCATAACCTAACCATTTCACCTCTAAACTTTCCTGCATTATCTCACACATGAATTTTTGGGTATACTTCATATCTAAACCATAACAATATTTATTCAAAAGAATTAAAATCAGCATGCCATAGTGATACAACCACATCAATATTTATAGCAGGGCAATTCACAATAGCCAAGTTATGGAACAGTCCAGATGTCTGTCAACAGATGAATGGATAAAGAAAATGTGGTACATAAACACAATGAAGGTTTACTCAGAATTAAGGAAGAATGAAATTATGGCCTTGCTGGTAAATGGATGGACCTGGAGAACATCATGCTAACTGAAATAAGCCAGACTCAGAAAGTCAAGGGTCAGATGTTTTCTCTCATAGGCATAAGCTAGAACAAAAGAAGGAGGGAAATAGTGGGAGGTTATTCCATGAGAATAGAAGGGAAATCAGTGGAACAGAAGAAGGGATTGAGGGGGAAGGAGGAGAGATGGGAAAAGGGAGAAACTATGAAATGAAATTGACCAAATTATGCTATATACATATATGAATATACTACTGTGGACTTTACCTTTATGTATGTGTATAAAGCACACTAACTTAAAAAACAATGAATAAGTAAAAGAAAGACTAGTAGAATAGAGGAAGGGGAGTAGGGGGAGTAAGGAGGGGAGGGAAAGAAGAAGTACTGGAGACTGATGCAGAGCAAATCATTTCTATGCACATATTCTTATGTCAAAATGAACCCATTATGTGTAACTATAATACACTAATAAAATATTCCTGTCCTCTAACTTCATGTCTTTTGATTTGCAAAATCAAAAGGTATATAACTTTTGTTGCTCTTCTGTGTTATTTTGGAATGACATAACCATGTTCTGAACAGTAAATTCTATTATTTGTCTCACTTTTTATTTAATACATACTTCTATTACTACAGTGGGAATTTAATTACAAGTAAGTAATTACTTTCTAGGTTATCAGCTAGAAATCATAATCATAGATTGAGAATAAGAATATATTCATAGGCCTAGAATATTTAGGGAAGGAAGTTAAGAAATCTTTGAGTATATATTCAACAGCAAACAATAATGTAGAAATACTCATCTATGTTAAAATTTTCCATTTCAAAATATTTAATGTTTTTGCTTCATACACTGATCAGTTATTTTATTCAGAGGATTTTATTTCATGTGACTTGGCAGGGCAGACAGGAATTCCAAAATCTTTATGAGCTATGGTCCTTGCATTCTGCAAATCATTATCTACTGGGAGCATGAAATTTTGCACAAGAAAAGAAGAAAACAATTAGAGAAAAATTTAAAATTCACATGGGCATGATGGTTGCTGACTCATCAATTCAAACTTGTCCTAAAGTCTCTGCTACTTTTTTCTCAATAGGAAGGCTTATAGGGTTTTCAGAAAACATTACCTTTCACTGCAGATCTATTGCTATATTCAGAGACCATAATTTCTTAGAATAAGAAAGGGATTGTTTTAATGTAAACCTACTCTGTAAAATTCATTTTGGTCCCAGTTATGAAAACAAAAGTGTTTCCACCCTCATAATAGCTGGTACCACCCTTGAAATAGCAACTTGTGCCAAAATACCTTGTGATAAGTTTTGAAGACCCTTCAAATCAAAGATATGAGATATAGGTACTATATGCATTTCTCTCCCTATTAATGTTCATCCACAGGAAAAATGTGTTATCTTTCTCTGAGATGAATTCTCTTATGATAAGGAGTGGCCAGCATGACATAGCTAAAAGATACTGTTTGCTGCTACATAAAACTTTGGCTAAGACCAGAATTTCTAAATATAAATGTGGACCAGACAAAGTACACTCCTTCCTTATTGGTGCCAGTAAGTGGTCTGAGCAAACAGGTTAACTGTCAGCGTGGGGTGGTGCTGGTAGTTAATAATATCTGCTTGTGGGAAAATATGTTACAAAGAACTAAATGTAAAAGGTGAATGAGAGCACAAAAATTAAGTATGATTTATTGAATCTGATTGACTAATAATTTTTAAAAATATAAAATAAGAAAATTCAGTGAAAAAGAGAGGAATTCTAATATATCATGATGTAAGACTTCCAAACACTAAAATTACCATAAAAAAAAAACATAATACTGCCCAGCGTGGAGGTGCACACCTGTAATCCCAGCAACTCAGGAGGCTGAGGCAGGAAGATCACAAGTTGAAAGCCAGCTTCAGCAACTTAGGGAAGCCCTGTCTCAAAATAAAAAATAAGAAGGGCTGGGGATGTGGCTCAGTGGGTAAGTGCCCCTGGGTTCAGTCCCTAGTATCAAAACAAAACGAAACAAAACAAAAGAACACAGGAAACAAATTTGGGAAGATACACGTGGCAAATAGAACATTATTGTCTTAAATATACAAAGAAGTTTATACAAGTCGGGAAATAACAGAAAAATAACCAATGACCATGAACAGCAATTCATAGGGCAATAGAAATGGTAATATAAACCTATGGAAGAGTTGCTTCACTACTAGTAATAAAAAATGTGGATGAGAACAAAAGTAATTTATGCATTTATTTCAGTTTTTCTCACCCCAATTTTTAAAAACTGTACTCTGAAGCCAATCATTTCATATACTCTGCACTTTAAAAAAAAATTGGTCTAATCTTTTGAAAAGCAGTGGGTAATGTTCACTCAGAAACTTAAAGGTTCACAACTGTCACCTAGTTACTTCATTTGGGGGGAATTTTTAATAAAGATATTATTTCAAATGTGAGTAAGGACAAATACTGATAGCAAATAATTAAAAACAGCATCAATGTCAAATAACACAGAAATTATAAAATAAACTATGCAATGTCTTGACATTATAGAGCTACCAAAGGTAGTCAAGACAATTTTTAATAGCATGCGGATATAAAGTTAAATGGGAAAAATAATTTCACAAGTGAATGGAATGCAATCTGAGTGCTCTGTGAGCAGTTCTGTGCTGGGGCACCTTTGCCACCTGCCACTCCCTCACCAACAGGTCTCATCTCCCTGCTGTTCCAAGACACCTGCTAGACTGAGCAGGAAGGAACTTTCAGAGCAGTGAGGAGCTGAGCCACTGAAAATCTAGCAGCTTGTATGAAGGTGCCATCACATGGCTTTTGGACACTGGGGACTGTTAGCCCCTTCTATTTTTCTCCCAGATCCAATTCACAGTACTTCTGTAATTTTCTAAATGGCACCCTGATAATATAAGAGCATCTTTGTGAACTCCCAGAGGGTCTTAACATGTTTTTCAATTATTTTTCTTTCATTTTCAAAATGAAATAACAGACACCAAAAGGAAAACATCATAGGTAAAGATATATTTTCCGATCCTGCTCTAAAACCTTGAATGAGTGTCTTGATAATGTTTTGCACTGGCTCCCACATCTATAAAACAAGGACAAAATGAGCTTTTCTCCTATGTCATTGTGATTCTTTATATATGAAGTATTATCATTAGTGTTGAAGAAATCTATCATGAAATTTATCATAAAATAATCATTTACTTATTATAAAAATCACAAATTTTCAAAATATATGGTTGTATAGAATCCAGTGATCGATGAATCCTGTATCATCATTGTTGAAGCCAGCACACTGACTCCTAAAGGGATTATAATGTAAAAGTAATAAAATACTGATATTAGTACAGACATACAAGGAAACTGAAACTGTCAACTAACGGAAAAAGTTATTAATGAAGCAAGATCCATTCCTTGAAAAATACTGTTAATGTGAAATATATGCTGATGAGATTCCAGTTTGTTTCTGTAAAGATTGCTGGCTCTGATAAAATGTTTACAACGATAATCATGAGCATTATCTTATTCACACAAATCCAGACATCTACCTGGGTGACTGTGCTGTAAACTGTGTCTTCACTTGGGAGCTCATTTACATAGGTATGGCTCAGTTTAAACCAAACTTATCAAGAACTTACTCCTTGCAGTCCTCAGGAAGGTTATGTAGTGGCAGGGCACAGTGACTGCATCCTCTTAGTGACATCTCATAGTCACTGTATCCCCTCTTGATAGGGCACAGTAAATGCATCCCCTTAGTCATAGGGATGGACTTTATGTAGCAGAGGAGTAAAAGGACATTTGTGCTTGATTCACCAGCACTTGGTGAGGAAGTCTACTAATTCAAGAGGCACTAGAGTGGAAGCAGAGAAGTCAAAGGTTATTGCAATATTCCTTTGGAAAATGACAGGGACTTGAACCAGGGCTGCAACTGTAGGAGGGCTAGAGATGAAGAGGCAAAACAAAATAGAGAACTGTCTGGAAGATAAAAAATATCAAGATGTGGTGACTGATTGGATGTGGGCAGTGGAGAATGAGGAAGAATGAAACTGTGGATGATGTACACACTTCCAGCCTAGGTGCCTAGATGAATCATGGAAATAACAGCAAAGATTGGGATTGTGGCACAAGGCATGGGGGACAATAAAGTGGTTTTCCATTCAGAAAGTTAGACTTGAAGTGCTTGTGAGACATTCAAGTAACCTTACTGTGTGTGGAAAAATTCAGCTATTTTTTACCAAGACACGGTCTTAACTGCCATCACTATTTCTACTTCGCTATGTTGGAATCTGAGCTTCTGTTGTTGTTCTTGTTCATAGGCTTAATCTTCAGCTTATGCTCCAGAAGTGGAAAAGAAGAAAGTTCTGCTGAATCACTCCTGACCTCCAGTCTTAAGCAAGACTTGAGCACTCTCCAGTCTGCACCAGTTGCCTGTCCTAGCAAAATCATGTCTAGATGGCATGCAATAATTTGATAGAATCAAGAATTCTGGACCTTTCCTGTCCTTTGAGATGTAGAAAAGCATATTCTTTCTATTTATGAGACATTCCTAGGAGAGCAAAATCTAGGAGGGGCTTTTGTGAGCAGTGAACCTGGAAGCCCAGGCAGTTGGTTCCCTGAGGACATGTCCTTCCCTGGAATTTAAAGTTTCCAGGGGTGACAGTTTTTATTCATGGAAACTTTCCTACTTTCTTAATGTTCTTATATTAGTGTTTGTATTTATTGTTTTCTACTATGTTAATGCAGGGAAAATTTGCAAGTTTATGATTAAATATTAGGTAGAAATCATACCATGCCAAGTTGTACAGGTAGGTATTTTATTCATATTTTAATGTGTTACTTTTAATAAATAATTGCTGTAAATCAACACACTAAAAAAAATATGACTGTGAAAATGGTAATGATACTGTCCTCCAATAATTATGAATATTTGTGGATTGATTTGTTTAATAGAAGAACTCATTAGAATTTCAGAAAGTCACCTGAGAAAAGGACAGAGAATTCATGTGTCAGACCCTGCTTGGGAGACAGCAGTTTTCCATTTCTTTGGTCTTTCTAATTGAGTTCACACTATGGGACAAGGATGTAAGGGCATTTATGACACTCTGTCCTACATTCATTAAGAAATAACAGGATCAAGATATTTTTCATTAATCTATTTGGTTGATAATATTTCTGTGTATTTTTTATTTCTTTTACAAATGTAATGATTATTCTGCAATCATTGCTAAAACTCTGCTTTGTAGAAAGTCAACACATAAATGCATAATTGGGATATTACTTTTCAGTGTATTACTTTCCTAAAAATGTCATATGACTTTAGCTGCCTCCCCATCAGGAGCAAACCCTTCTGTTGAAAGCTGACTGATCGACCTTGACCATTTCCTAGACACATCAGATCAAAATGTCAAGTTGGATGAGGTTCGGTGGAAAGTCTGGCACTAACAAGCTGCAGTTGTCAGCTCTTTAACTTCCATGATTTCTTAAGCTGATGTCAATGCTAAATTATCTTAATGATCTGAGGGCAATATGGTAGAGATGGAATGCCGTGTATAAAACTGCCTTTAACATTTTCCTTTGTTGCAATGTATTTGAAAACTTTGCACTTTAGACATTATATAATCATCTTGATTTTAGCTTCCTGATGTTTGGACTATTTCCAATCAAGGACACCAGGCAAGCATATCTATATTTCTGTTGGATATCAGTTTATGCTCTAGAAGGATGGAAAATAGAAAATAAGAGGAGAAGGAAAAGAGGAAAGATCTCCACTGCTTGTGCTTTTACTTAGGGCTGCCTTGTGCATATTTAATTCTAATTTAGGTGTCTCTAAAGGAGTGAAATATTTAGAGACTTCACAATCAGGGAATGTTTGTCTTCATATGGAAAATAGCCCAATGTCCATAAACTGCTCCAGTGAGCTCCCCAGCAAAAGCATCACACAGAACGTCTTACAAAGCAGCATTCTCTTCCACAGTTCAAATTACCACAAGGGATATGATTTCTAGAAAAACTATTTTCTCTAACTTTCATTTCCATTGTTGGAAAATGTTTACCAGAATCAGGAAGAGGGAAAGCTTTTTAATGGTCATGAAGGAATTAAATTCATCCCAGTTCAAGAACTGTACACAATGAATATGCTTGATAGTAACTAAAGCAGTAAGTCTTGAAAAAGGTCAAAGTGACAAGGCATTGAAGAATTTGGGGAGATATGCATGGAATTTTATAGCATCATTCTCAAAGGTAATCTCAAATGTTGTCATTTTTATAAACCAACTTAAACTTCTATTAAGATATGATATTTTGTTTGCTGGTCAAAATTGTTATTAATTAGATTTTTTTTCAAATTAGATGATCTACTTTTAATGCCTGACTTATTGTGAGTTTTTTAATTCAATATACAGTTCAAATGTCACTTCAACAAAGGAAAATATGTATTTAGATCAAAGGCAAGACTTTCTATGTGGTTGTACTGCATGACAATATGAATATAATTTAAGTCTACCAATAATCCGAACATAAACAAGAGCTAATTAACTGGCAGTGTTGTCATCTGAGAATAAGTGGATGTTGGCTGACACACAAGCTATGATCAGCCAGCAGAGAAAGACTTCTCAATTCCCCTTGCTGAACTGAATATTCCATTACACATGGCTGAGAAATCTGTTCTAATTCTTGTCTTTGTGTCACATTTAAGTTTGCAAGGACCAACTTAGGACATAGTTGAAACTTTGATACTCCAACAACAAACACACTAACTTTGTCTGACTTTTCTCAATTGAGATCTACTTACTGTCATTAAGTTTTTATGAGGCTTTGGGCTAGGGATGTAGCTCAGTAGCAGAGCATACGCCTACCATGGGCAATCCTGGTTTAAACTCCAGTACCAAAAATGAAAGAAGGAAGGAAAGAGGGGGGGAGAGAGAGAGAAAGCTACTTTTGGGCTGGGGGTGTAGCTCAATGGGTAGAGTGCTTGCTTTGCAATCACAAGACCCTGGGTTCAACGCCAGCACCACAAAAAAAAAAAAAAAAAAAAAAAAAAAATTAAAAAAATATCATTCTGGTCTCTAAAATGAAAACTAAGTTGGCTTTAAAAGTTATATTTTGAGTAACTATCCAATCAGTTTTCTACTTCACCAGGTTTTAGTCCACCGATTTGACCAATTTCAGATTAAAAATAATTGGAAAAAGAAAATTGTGTCTGTACTGAATATGTACAGATTCTTTTCTCTTGTCACTATTTACTAAATATATGGTATAATAACAATATAGCATTTACATTGTATTAGATATCATAGGTAATCTGGAGTTGATTTAAAGTATGTGGGAGGACATGTGGAGGTTATATGCAAATACTACATAATTTTATTTAAGAACTGAGCTTCATAGATGTTGGTACCTATGTGGGATCCTGGAACCAATCCCCACGAGTGTGGAGGGACTACTGTTGTCTCAAGATTATGAAACTCTTTATTACTGCTTGTCACCATAACAAATACCTGAGATAAATCAACTTATAAAGAGAAAAGGCTATTTGGGATAATAGTTTTGAAGGTTCAACTGATGATCATTTAGTACCATTACTTTTGGGCCTATGGCAAGGCAACACATCATGGTGAAGCAAAATCACTCCCTTCATGGCCAGAAAGCTAGAGAGAGACAAGAGCCTGGAGTCCCACAAACCTCTTCAAGGTCCACCCCCAGGGATCCCAAGACCTCCCAATGGGTTCTATACTTAAAGTTATCACTTCTTCCCAGTAGTACTAAGCTGGTGACCAACCTTGTAACACATGGACCTTTGGGGCACACTCTGGATGCAAATCATAGCAGTGCTAATATTAAAGATCTCCATAATTGTGATTAATTGAGCCTACATTAGTTGCTTTGAACTGAGAATTTGGTATGGATTATCCACTGAACTTTTCTTTAAAACTCCCCAGAATGCCAATAGAACATTTTATATTCCACTAAATGAGCATACTTTGCCCTTGCTTCCGGAGGATGAGTCCTGTAGGCTTGCATATGCCTGTTCTCTTCTCTATGATACTCTTTAAAGGAAAAACTGTTTTGATAAATAATGAAAAAGCATTCATCCCTCCATCAATATTAGATTCCTGAACTTGAAGTCAAAAATTCTACCAAAGTCAAGATGTTGTTTTGGTGTTTGGGGTATGTTTTAAAAATTTGGAAGGTGCTAAGGACTTCTTTGACATTTAGAAATTAATACAAATATAAGACTATTTCTAATATTGAAAATCATGCTTTCTTTAAAAAAAAAAAAGAATTCCTCCAAATAATAAAGAGAAATGCCTCTAGTTCACTAACACCAATCACATTCACTGTGTGCCAAGCACTGTGCTAAAAACTTACCATTTCAGTTCATTGCAATAATAGCAAGAAATAATTCCTAATATTATATTAGCAGCCTCTCCATTTAAAAATGTGAAAATTGACTCAGAACCTTAAGTAACTTTGTTGAAGTTTATGCAGCTAATAAACAAAAAAATTTAGATTCCATCCCATTCCCCAATTTCCCAATCCTTGTTCTTCATCGCTATACTTATTAGTCTTTCTAGCTGCATTTCACTTATCTGCAGGAAGGAAGGAAAGCATAAAGCTCCTGGTCACAATTAAAAACAGGGAACAGCCCTTATCATAGCCCTAATAACAATTAAAAAACAGAACAACTATTTGTGACAGTGGACAACTGTCAGGGCTGAACTAGGATTCATGAGCATAGAGAAACAAAAAAAGGATAGGCCTTTCAAATCCCTGACTTTGGGATTTGAAACCAAACTGCATAGTCCAAACATCCTCTATTGCAACTGCATAGAGGATGGTTCCTAACTAGAACCTGATAGTTGCTTTTAGTGTGGTTGGAATAAGTGGGCTCAATGGCCTGGAATTTGAGAAGCCCAGAATCAGACAAGAAGAACCTACACATAGAAGGCTTCTAAAAATCTGCATATAGGAAACTCTGTTAATAATGGGAGAGTAAGCTATGAATACACTGTGGTAAAACTTCATGAGGCCAGACAAATAACTAGGAAAGAATGATGGTGAATTTCTCGACCTCTTAACAGAGCAGAAAATATTCAAGATTTGAAACTGAAAAATCATTATGAGTCATCTTGATGAATGATCCCAGAAGGGTCACACCCTTAGGAGTGTTAAAATATTGCTGGAGTAAACACTCCAGATAAGCCCCAATCCAGCCTAAATGCAAGACTTAAGCTAATCTACTAAACATTTAATGGCCTTCCAGAACCAAGTCTGACAATCTTTTTTAAAGACATAGCACCTCAAGAACATGAAAGTCCACATAGCATCATCTAATCTAAATTACATCATGCTCCCAAAGAAATAAGTTGTGAATCAGAACCATGAGAAATATTAGTCAATAAAGATAGACTCAGAAATGACAAAAGAATTGGACATTTCACAACTAATACCTTGATAACAAAACCAATCACAGACATTTAAAAAAAGAAAAAGAAAAAAAAATTGCCTATGGGCAACTGGTCCTCATGAACATAAACACCCAAACCATTAACTAAATATTAGCAAGGCAAATCCAGCAAATTTTTTAAAATAATAAGTGAGATCAATTCAAGGAACTCAAGTCATCTAGGATTTGAACATCAATCATCATAATTCAACATATTAACAGAATAAAGGAGAAAATGTTATGCTTATCTAAAAAGATGTAGAAAATACATTTGAATAAATTCATTATTCACTTATGACAAAAATATCACACTACAACTAAAATGAACTTCCTTAATCTGATAAGATGTGTTTATAAAAACCCTAAAGCAAACTCTTACATAAATGATAAAAATTTAAATTGTTTCCTCTTAAATCAGAAAGAGTGAGCATATGTGCTCTTACCTCTTGCATTCAGCATTGTTCTTGGGGTACGGGTGTCCTAACCAGTGCAGTAACACAAGAAAAAAGGACACGCAGCCTGGAAAGGAAATTGAAAGAATCAGACACATATTTTATAAACTCTACAAAAAGTCTCCTGGAATTAATATGTGAATATATTATAGTTGTAAGATAGAAACCAAAAAACAAAGTCAACTGATATTTTTTACTATTAAGAAAAAACTAGAAATTGAAAATAAAGACTATTTCCTAGAATAATGTCAACAATATAAAGTACGTAGGCATAAATTTTACAAATATGCTCGGTCCTTGCTCACTTAAAACAAACTTCTGAGAGAAATTAGAGAACAGTAGATCATGGATTAAAGGACTCAATACTGCTAAGATATCATATACATTTAAATTGATCTAAGTTTTCATTTAGATCTGAATTCACATTCAGTTTTCCTTTTGGAGAAATTAATAAGACTGTTCTAAACTTCATGTAGAAATGCAAAAGAATGAGAATAGGTAATTTAAAAACGAAAAACACAAAGTTGGCGTTTTGTGAATCTGGCATTCACAATGCCAGATTTACAGACTCACTATAAATCTCCAGTAATGAATAGAGCATGATATTGATTTTCAAAAAGAGTCATAATCTGGAAAAAAGAGATTCCAGAAATAAATAAATAAGTCCTTTCCCCATAATCATCCCCATATATGGTTGATTTAATTTTTTTACAAAGGAACCATAGAATTCAATGCAGAAGAGAGTCCTTTCAACAAATGGCCCTCATATAATAAGACAGCCAAAGTGCAGGAGAGAAAAAAGCCTCAACACTTACTCTAAACACAAAAATAACTCCAAATATATCATAAACCTTAACATTAAATCCAGATCTGTAACATTTGCCCTCTTTTGAGTCAGTAAAGATTTCCTAAATAGGATACAAAATGGCAAAACTAAAGACAAAATAATGATTCACATTATATCCAAACTAAAATCTTAACAAATTAATTTTTTAAAAAACTAAAATCTTCTGGTGTTCAAATGATGACTAATAAACTGAAATTGCAAGTCCAAAGATAGAAATTGTTTACATTAAGTATGTCTGACAAATGACCTGGATCTATAATGTGCATTTGATGAAACTTAAAATAAGAAATTGATTCAGTGAAAAATGGGAAATACCTGAACAATTTACAAAACAAGGTGTATGATTTGCCAAAACCATTGACACTTTAAGTTCACTTGAAAAGAAAGTTCTATCATTTATTCTTCAGAAGGAAGTAATTTTCAAACAACAATGAAATACACTACTCCAAAAATGGCCAAAATTATACATGACGGTATATCAAGCATTGGTGGGAATTTGGAGAAACTAGAACTTTCATACATTGCTAATAGTCATATAATCTCACACAATCATTTAGACAACAATTTGGCAGGGTGTTTCTTTTTTCAGTTAAGCAGATACATCTCATATATACATCATTCTTACTTTATAAGTTTATCTGAAAGAAGTAAAAACATATTCATAGTAGCTCTAGTTGTAGTGGTGAAAATCTATACACAATAGATATATTGTGGCATCGTCTTATAAAGGAATACCTTTGGGCAATAAAATGAAACAAACAATTGACACAACCCCCAAAAATGAATGAATCTCAAAAACATTATGCATTATGCCACAGAAAAGCCAGAGAGATTAGAATAAATGCTTCGTAACTCCATTACATGAAATGTTAGAAATCAGTTGAGTGGCTACCCGGAGCCCAGGATGGAGGGGAATTATCAGGAAAGAAGCACAGGGAAACTGGGAGATGATGCTGTTCTGTAGTTTGATATTGGTATTGGTTACATGGGTACACACGTTTATATACACACTTGCCAAAACTCAAGCTATGCATTTAAAATGGACGTATTTTATTAAATATGTATACATAATTGACTTTAAAATGTTATGCACTTAAAAAGGGGAGTCAGATTACTGACTTTCTGTTATAGGCTGAACTGTTGCCTCCAAAATCCGTGTATTAAAGCCCTACCTAAAAAAAGAAAATGTGTATCCCAAAATGTGTTTGTATTGGAGATCGGACCTTTGAATACATAATTAAGAGTAAGTGAGGTCACTGGGGTGAGAGCTGACCCAGTATCACTCGTGTCTTTATAAGAAGAATAGAACACGCACACACAGAGAGAGAGAGAGAGAGAGAGAGAGAGAGAGAGAGAGAGAGAGAGAAAGACCGTGTGTGGACATGGAAGCCAAGGGACCAGGCCTCAGAATGAAACCAACCTACTAACTCCTTAATCTTGGATTTTGAGGAAATAAATTTCTATTGTTTAAAGCTATTCAGTCTGTGGTACTTTGTTAACAGTAGCCCTGGCAAACTAATACATTCCTACAGTGTTATTGAGATAAGTAAATGAGATTATAAATATTAAGACACGTAAAATCTCAGCATCCTCCCTCCTTAGTTTTACCAGCGCCTAGGAAAACCTCTATTCAGGATTAATTGGAAAGCCTGAGTTTCTTCTCAAATAACTGGAAAAAATTTCAAAACCCTTCTATTGTACCACTAGACTAGATCCTTTTAAATTTCTAAGCATAATGATTCTAGTACCACCTGTGAATATAAGTGGGTTTTAGCAAGGTTAACATTTGTTTGGTAAGCTGTTAAAATACTGAAATGCTTCCAAACAGAATAGTGCAGAAATGCATCCATAGTTATTTAGCAATACATAAGCCCATTCCCTCCCCAGATGCCCTCCTGGTCACTCCCCTGAGACCCTCAGATTTCTTCAGGACACTGCGGCTGAATGGATTCACACCTGGCAAAAGTGAAAGTGTAAGTTCTGATAAATTGAGCCCTTCCCACACTTTGGGCTAGGTACTCTGAATATCACTGGTACCTCAGGTATATGAGGAGGAAGACAATAAGAAAATAAGGATGAGGAAGCATTTTTAAAATTATGGATTTTTTAATACCTAGAAAATGTTCATTTTATTGACTAAAGGTAAAACAATCTCTTTGATTTAAGCACACTTAATGCAGGATAATGTTTGCAATTGTTATCAATTATAAAACCCACCTGTTCATCCAAATTTAGGCTCATGCTTTCATTGACTGCATCCAGTTTTGGGTGTTGTGGATATCTATATAACCTCTTGAGCACAGATATTAGCCAAAACCTGTGTGTGTGTGTGTGTGTGTGTGTGTGTGTGTGTGTGTGTATTACAATAAAGAACAAGAGTTCTTTGATGTACTGGTAATATATTATAAAAAGGACTTTTGCAATGTTGCAATATAATATAAAAATGCTCTATTCATTTAAATTTTAAATGTAAGCACCATACAGGATTTACAGCATTTCTTTGGAACCAAAGCTGAAACAAATGAGAGCATTATAAACAAAAACCATCAGCCACTGCATTGCCATTCCCATTGCAATGTCAATGTTTAATTACCTCAAACAACTTAGATGATTTGATGGTTTTGGAGGAAGCAAACCAGTGAGTTTTTCTCTGGCTTTGCAGTAAAATCCACCCCGCTGAGTTCAGATCCCCTGTCTGTAGTTTGCTCTACAAGAGGCTGGTTTTAATCAATATCACTACTATCTAAGAATTAGAGTTCAGAATTATACTGAAGTTCTCTTTGGCATCAAACGATGTGCTCAGTCTCAGCTCCATCCTGTTGTGGTGATGTGGCCCACTCCTTAGAGCTGGCATGACTTTTTCTTTCAAAAGAAGTTCTGACAGCTGAACTTCCCACTCCAGAGGTGCAGAGTATGAGGTATGGAATTTAAATCAAACTATCTGGAAAGACAAGTGTGGGAAGCTCTCAAAGGTTGAAATTTTAAGAAATGTGCATGAGAAAAGAACAGAAATTGAGATCATTCCTTTATATGCTAATAGTTACAGTTATATTGCTATATGCTAATATGCTAATAATTATATATATGCTATAATATGCTAATAGTTATATTCCTTCAAATGCTAATAGTTATCTTCAGCATCATATCATCATCATCATCATCATCATGAATAGTTTTCATCACTTTTTACTAACCCAAGTTATTGTTCTATGAACAGGGGTTACAAAAAGACATCATAAGTGAGAATTTCCTCCAAAAGCTTATTGTTCAGCATGAAAGAAGAGGCATATAGCTTTAGAAGGAGGGCCTTTTTTTTTTTACTTACTGCTCATATAAGTAGGGGAATTGAAGAGATTAAATGGAAAACTGAAAGAGAGGTGCTGTTGCTGACCCTCCAACCTGCATATAGCATCACACGCAGGAATGAAATAACCAGGATCTCAGTCAGTTTGACATGAGATCAAGTCCAAGTCCCATCAGTTATCCTCTCAGTTCTAAAAGAGTCATATTAAGGTTTTGGGATTAAGTAAAATAAAATAATGCATAAAAATAAGTTAGCACAATGTATATCATATAAACCATGCCCTAAAATCAAGAACCTCAAAACAAAAACATTAAACGTGGCAGAGAGGTAACATGGAGAGCAAAGTTGGAACATAAAAAGAAGTCACAGCCTAGAAAATTCTGGGCTGGGCTCTTTCCTCTATAGATAATAAAAGACTCAATGTTTTTCATCTCAGTATCTTATGAAAACAAGAAACAGATACAACAGAAGACCTTTTCTATTTTCTCTTTTAATGCAGAAAAGAAGGAAAAATGCAGTCAATAATATTTCCAAAAGAATGCATGCAGTATAGATGCTTAAAATAGCCTCCGTAAGTGGCACAGTTTGATGTCGCAGAATTATATTTCCTTCTCTTGGCCTATTTTGGGACATAATTTTTAGCCAAAGATTAAGGAAGACTCTTTCTTCTTGTGAGCCCAATTTAAATAATGAGATATTTTTTTGTGAGACAGTAAAACTTTCAACAAGATTTCCAGAAAATAGGAAATACAACAAAGATTTCTAGAAAAATTCTCTTTTTTACTATGCAACTTATTGTTACCTACCTATACTGGATTCACAAATTTCAGTCAAAGGAATGTTTCTCCTTTAATTGTTTCAAAGGTCTCATATTTTCTGGAACTTATCCCATTCTTCTGATATCTTAAAAAGGGTAGATTTTAAAAAATTAATTCATCCAGGGTTAATGTTGACAGATCACTTGCCTTGAAGTGACCTACACACTTCTTTTATCAGAAGATGATTGACAACAATAAAAACCAATTACTATCTGTACTTTCCTATTATGGGTAATAGAAAGCAGATTTTCATTCTTCTCTAAAAGAATTTATCAAGTGTCATGTAAACAAAAATCCTCATGCACATGAAATTAATGGATCTTGTACTGTTATTATCATCTTAATCTCAAATTGCAAGCTGCCATAGAATAAGACCAGACTTGCTATACCATATCTATCAGAGTATATCAAGTCCACAAGAAGGAAACCTCAGCAAAATTATCCAAAGACCCTCTGTGAGAATGAACCTCACTTAATAGGCTCTCTGATTAATACTTTTTAATTTTTTGTATTACTGTAACATGTATTTATAGGTTCCTAATTTTGAAATCATACTGCACACAGAATTTAAGGTTAAACCAAAAATGTTAAAAATCTTTGAGGATATAAAAAAAATATTGGTACCATCCAATGGAGCTATGGGAGGGATGGGAGGAGAAGAGGTACAAGACACAAGAGGTACACTGAAGCCTTTGTTTTATAAAATAAACAAAAGATACTGTGTAAGTTAATGAAAACAAAAAAGATACACTTAATAATATTATTTTCACTTAAAAGAAAAGCAATGAAAAACATTAAATATTAATATAGGTTTATAACTTGAATGGTGAGAGGAGGGAAAGTATGAAACAGCTAAATTCCTTTTCATTCATTAGAGTGAGTTAATAGTTGCTATGTTAAACAGTTATGAAACAGATGTGTGCATCTTATTTAGAACAGTAGTGATGAGTCCTGGAAGAACTGAAAACAGAAATACTTAAGGTCCTTATTCCTGGCTGGTAATCAGGAGTGAGGGTAAAAATAAATGTTAGCTTGGCTTTGGTTATCAAGACCTCTACTATGTAAATACTACATATCTATTTTCCCCTTAAAATACTACAAATATACATGCAATTTTATTGCTGTACATAATTGAAAAGTAAGAAAAATCACAGCACCTTACATACATGGAGCAATACAAAAAATATTTTATGGAACGTTCTGACAATTATAAGTAATTGTTAGTTATAATTATGGAATTATAATTCCTTTTGCCACAGGAACTAGTAGATATATTGGTTGCTATAATAATTAAATTCCCCCCTTCTTATAGATATGGTAACACATTATTGGCTTCCAGACAGATAATTAATGGAAAACATATGTACATGGCCAAGTAAGAAATTTAACACAAGTCTCTGACTTCTATTTCAAAGTCATTCCACCAGAGAGGCTGGAATTTTGACTCTCCTTAGGCTTCAATGATATATTAGCCCTCTGTCCTCCCATGGAATGTGCTCTTGACTGCTGGGTTATAAACAATCCCATCAGTCACTGAATTCTTAAAAGCAGACTTCTTATCCACATTCTATCTTCTTGAGAGGGAGACAAAAAAAGTCTAATAGATACATGTGTTAGTCAACTTTTCATCTCTGTGACAAAATATCTAGGTTCACTACTTATCAGAAGGAAAGATCTATTTATTTTGACTCACAGTTTCAGAGGTTGGCCTTGTCACATTAGACCTGTGGCACCACAATATATCATGGCAGAAACACGTGGCAGGGAAAGACTGCCCATCTCATAGTGGTCAGGAAACAGAAGAGAAAGAGGATGGGGCCTGGGGCACCACTCTTCCCTCCCAAGTACACACCCCCAATGATCCAACAACCTTCCTCTATGGGCCACCCCTAGAGCTTTCACCTCCTCCCAACAGTGCCGCAAGTGGGCAATCCATTATTTAACATATGGGCCATTGGGGAATATTTCTAATCCAAATGGCAGCACTACATACTTGGAGATATTTGTTATCAGATTTTGGAGGGCTAATAGAATTATGTTCTAGTCTCTACTCACATCTAGGCAGATTTCAAAATTCTATGGTATTTTTTCCAAAGCAGTGTTATTCAGGAGAAATAAACATGAGTTACAAATGTAATTTTGCATTTTCTAGTAGCCACATCAAAAACTAGAAATGTGAAATTGATTTGAACCAAATGTCATTAATATCATCATATTACTTCAACATGTATATAAAAATGTATGTATTTAGCATGTATATAAAAATCAAAATATTTTAAAACTATGAGATACTTGTAAATCATCTCAATTAGAGTAGTCACATTTTAAAAGCTTAGTAGTCCCTGTGTTTAATGGCTACCATGTTGGATAGCACAAGTTTACAGATTCTAGAGACCCCTGTCCTCAGATTTTGTAAACCTACTATCCCAAACTGGAAGGGCAGAGGAGAGAAACAGAGCTATACTTTAAAACATCAAATACGGAAGAAGCAGTTTCAGTGATGGGACTCAACTATTAGACAACCCATCCATTTAACTCCTCAAAAATGTGTTGTCTATGTCATTTTATAAAGGAAAATTATCTTAAATTATAAATCAGTTGTCCTACTGAGTTGTGGGAATAATTATCCTATTCCCACTCTCCAGTTTTTTTCTTTAAAGAATTACAATTAGATTTTTAAATCTAATATCTTGCATATGAACCCAGTTGGTATTTTCCCTTGGTATCAACAGTGAGATAACTATCGAGAATATAGTTAAGATAAGGTAATATTATTTTCAGTTTTTTCCAACCACTCATCATGTTGAAAATTCATAGGGGAAGTGCCTATGAACTAAAGGACATCATCATTCTCTGGACTTCCACTACCAATGCTTCCTTGAGGCTCTTTTCTAACAAAATTGTTCACATCAGAGTGAAATGAAATAAACTTAGGACAGAAAAAATATCTATTGGTAATTATGTGAAAATCAAGGCTATGCCCTAAAGTCCCCAACCTACAACATATATACAGAGTTACTAGGTGAGTAGATGCATCTGCTTGAGTAAGCAAAAGAACAATGATTCTTTGTTAATAACATTTACAGTCACAACTAGAAGGTAAAGGCTTCTCTTCCTTCTCTCCTTATTTTAACTCTCTACTACAAAATTGCAAAAAAAAAAAATTGCAAGTTACAAAAGGTAGAAGCCCCCAAAGAAACTGAGTAAAGGGAAAGAAATGAAATGGCAAAATTTTAATCTTCTTTTAAAAGAAGGGAAAGATGGGGACATTCATAACTCAGTAAGGTTTTGCACCTTACATGTCCACTCAATAAATATTTAGTACCTAAAAATAGGTGCCATAGAAATAAAAATGAGACAAGTCCCCATATGAGACAAGTCCCCATATATTGGACAAGTCCAATATAGTATTGTGTGTGTGTGTGTGTGTGTGTGTGTGTGTGTGTGTGTGTATGTTTTTCAGGGGGTGTTATTAAAATAATTCCATTTAAATTTTATTAGTACCTGTTAGGTGTGGTGGCACATGCCTGTAATTCCAGCAGCTCGGAAGATTGAGGCTGGAGGATTGCAAGTCCCAGGACAGCCTCAGCAACTTTAGTGAGACCCTAAGCAACTTAGACCCTGTGGAAGGGCCAGAGATATAGCTCAGTAGTAAATTGCCCCTGGGTTAAATCCCCAGTACTCCCCTCCAAAATTTAATTAATAAACTTAGTGTCTAAATTAAGATAATTAAAGGAAGAAGAAAGGGATAATTAATAGAATTCTATGATCTGAGATATAAAAGATGAGCAAAGGGATACATCCTAGATGTTTCCCAGATGGTCCATTTAGATGAATGGTTGAGTCAATTTAAGAAACAAGGAAGAAAGAAGAGAGGGAGTGAGAAGGAGGGAGGGAATAAAGGGAGGGATTCAGGAAGGAGAACTAAGAGTGAATCTGATGTTTGATTTTGAAGAAACAGAGCTTGCAATGCTTGGGTTATTGACATGTATCCATCAGTGACGATGTGGAGGGAAATGCAGACTTATGTCATCAACATACATGTGGTGGTTGAAGAGCAGGAACACTCTGTCACAGGAAGAGTTCACCCAGTGAGAACCAAATAGGGAAAACCAGCAACACTTAAATGACAGGCAGAGAGAAAATCAAAATTGAATGAAATGAGGGTGGAAAAGAACCAAGAGAAAGAAGTAATGAAGGTGAGAGCTATCTGGATAGAATGCTCTATTCCTGATAGTCAAAAGTGTGAGTTCCATTTCAACCAATAAATCATATTCATTCCACCATAGCTCTACTCCAGGTGTGAGTCCACTGTATATTGGACTTGAAATATATAAGACTTGAAGTTGTCCTGTGCTTTATCAAGTCTGCACTTTGAATCATTTAAAATGAAATATCCCTTGTATAATACTTGGAACTCCCTGGAGAGAGATCTAGAGTAAATTAATACAGGTTGGCATAAGATGCATTTTCAACAACTTTGGAAAAGAGCCCACATTCAAGGATGGCTACAAATGAACTGCATGTCCTAGGCTGACATTTTCCTGAGGGGAAATGTTTGATGTTTGTAGATTTGAGCAAGAAAAAAAATGCATTTAAGATTGTGGTTTTTCATGACTGAGGAAAGCTAAGTTTACCTAGCTTCTATAAGAAATAAAGGAAGACAAAACAAAAATCTTGGACATGGAGATGAAAGATGAATGGGTCTCACTAAGTTGCTGAGGCTGGCTTTGAATTTATGATCTTCTTGCCTCAGTCTCCCGAGCTTCTGGGCAGTGTCAAATTCTTAATCACACCCTGGTCCCTTCTACCACGGCCAGAGACAGATATCTGCTAACTGGAATAATGATGCATTCCTATCTTTGAAAGAGCCATTTCTTACTTTGGGCTGGTTGGTGATTTACTAACTAGAAGGTATGACAACATAGCAAAATTTTGTATATCTCTATCAACAGGCCACCTAAACATCAACATAAATAAAATTTCAAGGACACTTGTGGGTACACTATAGTTTTTAAATTTAAATATAAAAGTTATCATTTTTAGAATTTCCTGAGGATGGATATGGAGATATGTATACACATTTAGATAGATATTACAATAGATATGCAATCACCTTCTAACAGGTAGTAAGACTTGAAAATGGTTGCCACTTCTAAATGACAGCTTGAAAAAAATAAGTTTAGACAATCTAGATTGTTCCAAGGGGCATATGTATACGGCGAAAGAAATTAATCTAGGATTGCCAGGATGGAATTTCATTTTGAATAAAATGGTAGAGCTTCGGCATGGTCATAATGGGACACATTTTAGAGATAAAACTTTCATTCGAAGAAGAGTGAAGATCTTTTCTTTATGGTTTGCTAAAGGAGTCATTACCATCATAAGCCTCAGATTCTCCTGGATCCACTTCCCCTCTAAATCCCTTAGTTAAGTGCAGGTTTCCAACATCATCATTACTGTCAAGGTTACTGGCCCTGAGCACATCACTCCTCTGACATCAGCTCGGAGTCCCTGATAGTCTGTGATAATGTTTCCCTGATGGCTTTACTAGTAGTTGAATTTTTCCCTTCTCTGAGCTTTCTTAGCTCATACTTCAGTCTCATCTGCACTCTTCCTTTCTTGGATTGGAGTCAGGGTTTCCAGTCATAACTCCAAGACATACCAAACAAATGCTGAGGCAGCAACACGGTTCCAGTTCTGGTCCACGTGTGTTTGTGATCACACACACATACCCAACGATCTCTTCCAGTAAGAACATAGTGATTCTCTCAGCACTTTCTAACCTGTCAACAACTACAACATTAAGTTCATCTTCTTGAAGAAAGTTTTGCCCAGTTATTCAGCCCTCATCCAAATACCTGTCTCACCACTCATACTTCCATAGCTTCCCCAGTCACTGTCACCGTGCCCTGTGGTCAACTGCCCTTCTCGAATTGAGCACTACCTATGCATTCCAGGTGAAAGTCAGCCTTTCTGACCCACAGGCAACTGCATTTTAAAATCCCCCCAGTTTCAGTCACAATTAACAACATGCAATTCTCTGACTATACTATCTTTGTTAGAAACGTACCTCTCTCTACAGCCCCATCTCTAACTCTTAATCTCTATGGTTTCCTCTGTTCGATTCCTAACATAACTCAAATGTCACTCCTGTGTATTGTATATCAGATTTTATAGAATTATTTTATATTTCACAATGCTTAGTAATTATTTTTTAATGTTGAGGTACTGCCAAACCTCTACCCTCCATGGGGCAGGAGGTGATCCTATCATGGCATAGTGACAGCCATAAATAGGCACTTAATATGTTTGTGGGATGGATGATTGAGCTTAATACAATTTGGGCCAAATCAAGTTTCCAAATCAAGTTACTTACATTTGTATGTGATTGAGATATTACTATATGAGAAAGAAAGAAACTTAGCACTAAGATTTAATGAAGCCAACCATAATAGGGAAGCTTCGTTTAAAATTTTGTCCAGCATATTGCCCTTGATTCATTTTATCCCATTGTCCCAATAATGCAACAATTGTGATATTTATGCATTTATTAAAAACCTTATGCATGAGCACCTAGGATATTCTAGGCATTGTAAATACAAGAAGTGAAATGATAAGAGATGCATAATTACTGGCCACACTGGGGATCAGAGAAAAAAGGTGAATATGCACACAATTGTCTAAAATTATAATTAAAAGGATGAAACAGCACTAGGAAACGCAGTCACTGCCCCCCACTTTGCTTCAGTGAAAACAAACCTGTTGTTCTGCAAATACTAGATAATAAAAATATCTTTTTTTTGCTCCCTGTTTATCCCACTCAGGAAGAGGATATGAATCAACTAAAACATTGCAGGTAAATCTGCTGCTGGATGGATTTTTCCTTTTTTTTCCTTTTTTAATTTATTCTAATTAGTTATACATGATGGTAGAATGCATTTATTTTTGATAGATCATACATAAATGGAGTATAATTTTTCATTTTCTGATTGTACATGTTGTAGGATCACATCAGTCATGCAGTCATATATGTACATGAGGTAATAATGTCTGTTTCACTCTGCTATCCTTCCTACCCCCACACCCCTTCCCCTCCCTTCACTTCCCTCTACCTAATCTAAAGTAACTTTATTCTTCCCTAGCACCCTCCCCACATTGTGAATTAGCAGCTGCAATCAGAGAAAACATTCAACCTTTGGTTTTTTGGATTTGGCTTATTTTGCTAGGCATGATATTCTCCAACTTGTGGATTTTACTTTTTGAGGAAGGCAGGGTTGATATTCCTCTCCCTTTCCTCCCCAATCTCAGGGCATCATACCTCTTTCTATATTGACAAAGGGGCTTTGATACTCAGAA
This sequence comes from Glaucomys volans, assembly GCA_020662805.1. Lineage (NCBI taxonomy): Eukaryota > Metazoa > Chordata > Mammalia > Rodentia > Sciuridae > Glaucomys > Glaucomys volans. The sequence goes on from JAJEJO010053453.1 coordinate 1,033,239, forward strand.
AACAACTGGCCAGAATGTAGAAACAGGGCTTGAATGCATTTTAAAAAACTTTTGGACTAGAATATTGTTTCTTTTTTCATCTTTTATTGGTGCAGTATAGTCATATTTAATGGTGGGATTCCTCATGCCATATTTGTACATGCACATAACATAGAACCAGGATATTCCAAGAACTATTCTGTTCCATTTGTTGCACTGATTCACATTGTTACAAAAGGAACTGAGATGGGTGTGTCACAAGATTGAACCTCAATATGGTTGTATTAGGTAAAAACCTGTCAAACTCCAGAAACCAAAATGAACTAATGCACTAATTTGCTCTCTTGCCATGTGTATGAGAAGATTAAACACAGAGGATGCTCAAGTGGATGGCCAGTGAGATGAAAGGCAATCCTTAGGTTCTGTTTGTAAACACCAGGTGCAGATCTTTTCCTTCAAGGAGAGGTTGACAACATGTTACAGGAAGCCTAGGAAGAAAAACTGTAGGACGGAACACAGCATGAGAATGAAGATCCAGAAAAAGAGCATAGATATAAAGTTGATTTATCATGAGAATCAGCACATAAGCTTAGAAAGGAGTGTGATCCTTTTGACACAGAAAATCCCTAAGCAAGGCACAGGTCAAACATCATTGGCAACCCTGAGGGTCAGTGTTTCAGCATCCTAAGGAACCAGATACAACGGAGGAATTAAATTCTCTTTTTATTTTGGTTTGGTCCCAGGGATTGAATCCAAGGGTGCTTAGCCACTAAGCCACATCCCCAGACCTTTTTATTTTTCTTATTTTGCGACAGGAGCTCACTGAGTTGGTTAGGGCCTCGCTAAATTACTAGAGTGGCTTTGATTTTGTGATTCTCCTGCCTCGGCCTCCCGAGTTGCTGGGATTACAGGTGTACACCACCACACTGCGCTCAGCCTACATTCTTTTTTTGAAGAAGCAAAGAGAGGAAATAAGAGAGAGAAGACGAACAAAACAATGAATGAGAACAAGTCTAAAATAAATACATAATTTGCATTTTTATTTTTTTGCACCTTTTTTATCTTTTTTATTGGTTCTTTTTAATTATACATGACAGTATAACCCATTTTGATGTAATTATACAGGAGGGAATATATCTTTTTTTTTCACAATGTAGATTCACACAATTCATATAATCTTACATATACATAGGGTAATACTGTCTGTCTCAGTCTACTATCTTTCCTTCCCCCTCTCACTACCAACCTATTATCCTCTACACCATCCATACTTCCTCCATTCTTTTCTTATCCCCCCTACAGCCCCCCTCATTATGTATCAGTATCTACTGATCAGAGAAAACATTCAGCCTTTGATTTTTTGGGCTTGGCTTATTTCACTTAGCATGATATTCTCCAACTCCACCCATTTACCAGCAAATGCCATAGTTTTATTCTTCTTTATGGCTGAGTAATATTCCATTGTATATATACCACAGTTTCTTTATCCATTCTTCAATTGAAGGGCGTCTAGATTGGTTCCACAATCTAGCTATTGTGAATGGAGCAGCTATGAACATAGATGTGACTGCATCCCTATACTTTGCTGATTTTAAACTCCTTGGTATAAACCGAGGAAATAGTTGGGTCAAATGGTGGTTCCATTCCAAGTTTTTTAAGGAATCTTCATACTGTTTTCCAGAGTGGCTACACCAATTTGCAACTCCACCAGCAATGTAAAAGTGTGCCTTTTTCCCCACTTCCACGCCAACATTTATTATTGCTTGTGATCCTGATAATAGCCATTCTAATTGGAGTTAGATGAAATCTTAGGGTGGTTTTAATTTGCATTTCTCTAATTACCAGAGATGATGAGCACTTTTTCATATATTTGTTGATCACCTGTATATCATCTTCTGAGAAGTGTCTTCCCAGTTCCTTAGCCCACTTATTGATTGGGTTCTTTGTATTTTTGGTGTAAAGTTTTCTAAGTTCTTTGTAAATTTTGGAGATCAGTGCTCTGTCTGAAGTGTGTGTGGAAAAGATTTTTTTCCCACTCTGTAGGCTCTCTTTTCACATTATTTATTATTTCTTTTGCTGAGAAAAAGTTTTTTAGTTTGAATCCGTCCCATTTAATGATTCTTCCTTTCATTTCTTGCGCTCTGGTGGTCATGTTGAGAAAGTCTGGTCCTAAGCCAACATGAAGAAGACTCGGGCCTACTATTTCTTCTATTTGGTGAAGAGTCTCAGGTCTAATTCCTAGATCCTTGATCCATTTTGAGGTGAGTTTTGTACAGGGTGAGAGATAGGGATTTAATTTCATTTTATTGCATATGGATTTCCAGTTTTGCCAGCACCATTTGTTGAAGAGACTGTCTTTTCTCCATTGCATGTTTTTGGCACCTTTGTCTAGTATGAGATAACTCTACTTATGTGGGTTTGTCTCTGTGTCCTCTATTCTGTACCAGTGGTCTATTTTGTTGCCAATACCATGCTGTTTTTGTAACTATTGCTCTATAGTAGAGTTTAAGGTCTGGTATTGTGATACTTCCTGCATCATTCTTCCTGCCCAGGACTGTTTTGGCTATTCTGGGGCTTTTGTCCTTCCAGATGAATTTCATGACTGTTTTTCTATTTCTGTGAGGAATGTCATAGGAATTTTTATTGGAATTATTTTAAATTTGTATAGCACCTTTGGAAGTATGGCCATTTTGATTATATTAATTCTGCCTATCCAAAAACATGGAAGATCTTTCCATCTTCTAAGGTCTTCCTCAATTTCTTTCTTTAATGTCCTATAGTTTTCATTGTAGAGGTTTTTCACCTCTTCTGTTAGATTGGTTCCCAAGTATTTTATTTTTTTTGAGGCAATTTTGAACGGAGTTGTTTTCCTCATTTCACTTTCAGATGATTCATCACTTATGTAGATAAATGCATTTGATTTATGTGTGTTTATTTTATATCCTGCTATTTTGCTGAATTCATTACTTAGGTCTAAAAGTTTCCTGGTGGAGTTTTTTGGATCCTCTAAATATAGGATCATGTCATCAGCAAATAGTGACAGCTTGAGTTCTTCTTTTCCTATTCATATTCCTTTAATTTCTGTGATCTAATTGCTCTGGCTAGCATTTCCAGCACAACGTTGAATAGAAGTAGTGACAGTGGGCATCCCTGTCTTGTTCCAGTTTTTAAAGGGAATACTTTCAGTTTTTCTCCATTAAGAATGATGTTGGCAGTGGGCTTAGCATAAATAGCCTTTACAATGTTGAGGTATGTTCCTACTATCCCTATTTTTCTAGTGTTTTGAGCATGAAGGGGTGTTGTATTTTGTCAAATGCTTCCTCAGCATCTATAGAAATTATCATATGATTCTTAACCTTAAGTCTATTGATGTGATGAATTACATTTATTGATTTCCCGATGTTGAACCAACCTTGCATCCCTGGGATAAACCCCACTTGATCAGGGTGCACTATCTTCTTAATATGTTTTTGTAAGTGATTTGCCAAAATTTTGTTAAGGATTTTTGCATCTATATTTATCAGGGATATTAGCCTAAAGTTTTCTTTTCTAGATGTGTCTTTGTCTGGTTTTGGTATCAGAGTGATACTAGCTTCATAGAATGAATTTGGAATGGTTCCCTCCTTTTCAATTTCATTAAATACTTTCAGGAGTATTGGTATAAGTTCTTCTTTGAAGGTCTTGTAGAACTCAGCTGAGAATCCATCTGGTCCCGGGCTTTTCTTGGTTGGTAGGCTTTTGATGGATTCTCAGCTGAGTTCTACAAGACCTTCA
>JAJEJO010053453.1:1037091-1105671 GCA_020662805.1 Glaucomys volans
CGATGTGTCTTTGTCTGGTTTTGGTATCAGAGTGATACTAGCTTCATAGAATGAATTTGGAATGGTTCCCTCCTTTTCAATTTCATTAAATACTTTCAGGAGTATTGGTATAAGTTCTTCTTTGAAGGTCTTGTAGAACTCAGCTGAGAATCCATCTGGTCCCGGGCTTTTCTTGGTTGGTAGGCTTTTGATGGCTTCTTCTATTTCATTGCTTGAAATTGATCTGTTTAAATTATGTATGTCCTCCTGGTTCAGTTTGGGAGGATCATATGTCTCTAGGAATTTGCCGATGTCTTCAAAATTTTCTTTTTTATTGGAGTATAGATTTTCAAAGTAGCTTCTAATTATGTTTTGAATTTCAATGGTGTCTGTTGTGGTATTTCCTTTTTCATCATGAATTTTAGTAATTTGAATTTTCTCTCTCCTTCTCTTTGTTAGTGTGGCTAAGGGTTTATCTATTTTGTTTACTTTTTCAAAGAACCAATTTTTTGTTTTGTCAATTTTTTTTAATTGTTTCTTTTGTTTCAATTTCATTGATTTCAGCTCTGATTTTAATTATTTACTATCTTCTACTACTTTTGGTGTGGTTCTGTTCTTCTTTTTCTAGGGTTTTGAGATGTAAAGTTAGGTCATTGAGTTGTTGATTTTTTATTCTTTTCTTGAATGTGCTCAATGCAGTGAACTTTCCTCTTAGTACTGCTTTCATAATGTCCCAGAGGGTCCATTCATGATTTCTTACCATCTTCTCTGTTTGGGCAACTTTATTTTCAAGATTCAATATTTTGTCTTCATTGTCTGAGGTTCTGTCTTCCAAGTGATCTAGTATGTTAGTGATGCTTTCCATTGAGTTTTTAATTTGGTTTATTGCTTCCTTCATTTCAAGGATTTCTGGTTGGATCGCTTTGTTGAGGTGATCTTTTGTTTCCTGTAGTTGCTCTTTCAGCTGCTTATTGGAATGGTCAATAAGCATTTGCATTTGCTCTCTCAACTCATCATTTGCTTCTCTGATCATTTTAATCATGTATTTTCTGAACTCCTTTTCTGGCATTTCTTCTACCGTGCTGTCATTGGATTCTATTAGTGTAGAATCTTGGTTTGTTTGGAACACTTTCCTCCCTTGTTTTTTCATGTTGTTCATGTATCTTCCCCTCTAGCAATGCAGATCTAGGGTATTGTAGTTTCTGCCCTAAAGGCTTAGTGACCCTATAGTTTTCTGAAATCTCTTCTTTAAGGGGGGGAAATCAATGTTAGCAACACCCAGTACAGACAATATGCCACTGTAAACCAAATAGCCCCTATGAAGACTATTGTTACAATAGTCTTTTTGTTACAATATTATCATAGTAAACAGAAAAGATGAGTTCAATTATTATCTACCATGTAACAAACAGATTTTCAATGAGAATTTCAATTTCTAATGGAGGACAAAGAGGATGGGGAGGGGTGTAGGATGTAACTGTTAATGGTATCAGAAAAGAGTATGAGGAAGTTCTAGATCATAGGAAGAGTGAAAGGGTAGTCAAAAGAAGTTGGTTGTTAGCATGAGAAAAGGGAGAAAAATACTTTGAGGAAACAGGTAAACAAAAGGAAAGTAGAGAGCAAGAAAAGTAAAGAAATAAAAATTTAAAAGTTTTCACAAAGGAGAAAAAAAAATCTACACTATAACAGTCATATACTATTCAAATCTCCCAGTCTTTAGTAGCCTGAGCCATGAGAGGTACCTGATAATGAGCTTCCAGACTCCAGCTGGCATCTCAGGATGGGATTTGCCCCACCTAATGACAGCTTCCCCTTCACAGATAATCCAAGATGGCTGCACTGGCTTCCAAATATGTTGGCAAATGGGGAGATGCAGCGCAGGGTGTGGGCACCAAGTCTGTGTGGAGTGCAGTTGGTCAGGCCAGGCCCCTGGAGGTGGTGTGCTGTCAGTCAAGTTGGGGATCCTGGAGGCAGGGTGCTGTCAGCCAGGTTGGTAGACCTGCAGCTCCTGGCTTTTTTTCCCAGAATGGCAGCAGCCACATGTAACCAAACCTGTGGATACTGTGAAGGTGGATTTCCAGGCAACAGTAGGCAGCTGTCAATCCACTGATGGTCTGCAGGCTCCGCAGGCTACTGGCAGACGATCGGCAGATGAACCTCGTTTGGTGGGTGATGGGTAGGCAAAAGGCAGGCAATGGACAGGCCAGAGGCAGGCAAACAAGAAAATGGAGGATGACAGGTGGCGGTCAGTGAGCAATCTGCACTCAAATATAGTCACTAAGCTGATAGGCTGTGAGTGATCAAGGTAGACAAATGTGGTAAACAGCAGGGGATCAATGAGGAGTAAAGACTATCTCACAGAGAAACAGATTTTCCTCTGTTTGAATCTTGAGTTACGGAGCGACAAGGAATGCAGCCTCCCTCTAGTCCACCATCTTGGATCTCCTCATAATTTGTATTTTTAATAAGAAAAGAAAAATCTAAGTGACCCAGATTTACTCAAAAAGAAATTCAAGCTGGGTGTGGTGGTGCACACATGTAATCCCAGCAGCTAGGGAGGCTGAGGCAGGAGGATCACAAGTTCAAAGTCAGCCTTAGCAACTTAGGGAAGCCCTAAGCAACTTAGCAAGACTCTGTCTCAAAATAAAAAGTAAAATGAGCCAGGGATGTGATTCAGTGGTTAAGCACCCTGGGATTGAACCCAAAGTTCCACACCAGCCATGCTAACGATGAAGACAAACATGAACACTGCCGTCTTCCCTTCAGTACACTGCTCTCTTAAATACCTTGGGGAAATGGGCAATATGGTTTTAGGGAGGACTTAGTTTCTCCAGGACTCCTTGACCAATACTATCTAGTAGCCAGTCTTTCTGTAAGTTATTAACTTCTTCGTTTGTAATTATTTGAGTCCCCCCCTTAAGAAGCTACAGTATGTCAGCTTGAGCTGCCATAACAAAATACCACAGATTGGGTGTCTTAAACATCAGAAATTTAATTTCTCATAGTTCTGGATATCCAAGAGCTGAGGCCTTTCTCCTTGGCTTTCAGCAGGTTGCCTATCTGCTGTCCCTTCACGGTGTCTTTTCTCCATGTGCACACACCCTGCATATCTTTCTACATGTGCTAATCTCCTCTTTTGGCAAGACACCCATCATGTTGGATTATGACCACATAACAGTCCCATTGTATTTCTAGGGACTCCATCTCCAGGTACAGTTACATCCAAGGTACTGTGAAGACATTGATATATGAATTAGGGGAGGACACAGTCCAGTTCAAACCAGATTCTTTCCAACACCTCATTATAGATATATACAGCAGGAATTTGGGATCTCTAGGTGCTTAACTGAGGACCTTTTTGGTTCTATTTTATAACCATCTACATACTAGTATAAACAAGTTTCCTCAAATTTCCTTTTCTATAAAATGAAGGAATTTGACTAGATAAAATCTGTGGTGTTTTCATAAAATGAGGATCCTAAATCATTGTGTATACATATAATTAGATGTTATAGTGAGAGGCAAAAGACTGCAGAAGAAATACCAAAAAACTACAGAAAGAGATGGCCAACCTACATCAGTAAAAGCCCTAGTACTCTTGGGACTCCAGTCCCACAGAGGCAGGCAGCAGATAAAGCAGAGGGTGTGACAGTTGCCTCTTGACCTCTAGAGCTGTCAAGGAAAGCTGTCTAGAAACACTCAGATGTGGACTTTGCATTCTTCACAGACATACTAAGCACAAAATGTTCAACTATTTACCTGCCTTCCTACAAACTTGCATAGAACTTTGCAGGTGTATTTATGTAGTTAGCAGCATTTACCTGGCCAGTGCCATGTCTGTTGTTTCATTTTTATAAACTTTTAACATCTCTATAAACAAGTAGTGTCTTAAAATCATTCTGGCTCTGCAATAGTCACAATACAGTCATTTGGGCATGTGTATATAAATACTTGAAGAATGGATATAAAATGTGCAAGAGGGCTGGGAATATAGCTCAATTGGTAGGATGCTTGCCTTGTATGCGTAAGGCCCTGGGTTCAATCCCCAGTGCCACAAAAAAATAGAGACAGAGAGACATAGATATAGATATATGTACATATATATATGTATATATATATGCAAGAAGTTCTCAGACACAATAAAAGAATAATCTATGAAAGAAATGTGCCATCACCAATGGTCTTGATTGTACACTTGATATTTTGTTGCATAAAAAAAGAATATCCAAGGAAGTTTTAAAAATAATCCAGAATAGGAGGAAAAAATTGAAAAAAAATTTTACAAATGCACTGATCAATTTATTCCATTTTTTCTTTTTGTATGTAGAAGAGTGACATATGATAAAAAAACCCATAAAACTAAATGAGATTTTTCTAATAAGTATAGGATTAAAACTAAGTGATAAAGTAAGCATCACGTCATACTTTTATTGGTAGGTATTCCAATCTCCACCCCGGGGATAAATGAAATAATGAGTTGTCTTCTAATAAAAGTCTCTCAGACTCAATTAGATGTGATATCTAATGAGCTCCTACTGTTAGGCATGAGGTAAGCACTGAGAATGCAAAGTGAATATTGCCTGTGCCCCTTCAAACCTCTCACAATCTTGCACATATAGTTACTAAAAATATAGGAAGAAAATTAAGTATAAGAAAGATGATAACTCCAGAAGGAGAAAATAGGGGGCGTACTTGGAGCATCTCTCAGAAAAGCCTAATCTCATGTGGGGGCTGGTGGAAGCCCTACTGGAGGAAGTAAGGCTTAAGTTAAGTCAAGAGGATGAGAAAGTAGAGTCACACCATCTGTGCTTTCATGCGAAAACAATAGCTGTACTCCATTTGTGTTCAATAAAAATAAATAAATAAATAAATAAATAAATAAAAAAGAGGATGAGAAAGAGTTAGCCCAGGGCGGAGAAGTAATGTCCCCAAGAGGAAAGAGTAGTATAAGCAAATGAATGAAAGTGAGGACAAAAGGGCTAACTGATAGAACCAAGAAAAGTCCAAAATAATTGAAGGAGAGAAAAGGGGAGGCAGGTCAGAGCAGGAGCAGGATCATGGCATGAGCCCTGGTCTTTCTAGGTTACCAGGTGGTGGGCTGATGCATTCCTAGTGGCAGCTTGAGGGCAGTTGTGTCCAACTCTTTCAGCTTTGCTTGTAGGTTGTAGGAATTTCCTGAGTCTTTTTTTAGTAAGCCATTGGGGATGTTTTGCAATTTCCTCTTACTTGTAGAGGTACTCTGTGTTTCAAGTATTCCAACTTAACATAGCAGTTTTAGAAACTTGTTGTCCAATTGATGCATCAAAATTCCAACACTTAAGGTAATAGTATTTTATACATCCATCTACTTTAAGTCTAGACTTCTCAGTCAGTATCCTATTATCCTCCAGTAGAATAGTATCTGAACGAGATGTATCTGCAAGAAGTATCCATAAAATGTAGTTGAAATTATTTTTAGCCAATCAGATTAATAAATATGTGTGATTGAATAATGTGTGTTCCTAAGAACTTTAAAATACCATATACATTATCAACATTAACTGTTCACACCTGTCTACATTTCAGTGTTGACTAATTAATCCATTTTCATATATTCCCATTCCACAGAATAAGATAATACAAAAACATGAAGTCTTTATAGTGACTCTGATTGTGCCTTGTAAGGGTTTTGAGGATAAATTGATATTTTGCAGATAAATAGAAAGCTAGGCTCAGAGAGACCAGGTAAAGGTTCTTGGGTCAGCAAATCTGTTCACCTTCTTAGAAGCAAAATGGAATCTATATTTCTTTTGCAAACACTCATATAGTATTTATGCAAGGCACTGTTCTACACTGCTCATTTAATCTTTTTAGTGACTCTATGGGGCAGACACAGAGATTCAGTCACTTATCATACAAGAGACAGACCAGGATTCAAATCCTGATCATTTAGCCCCAGAGTCCTCACCCTAACTTCTATGTCCCAGTTTTCTGAGGTCAGAAGTCTAGCTGGCAATTTCAACTTCATGAATTATCAGCTTTATGGCAGAATTATTTGGTCAAAATTAAATTCTGGGGCTGGGAATATAGCTCAGCGGGTAGAGTGCCTGCCTCGCAAGCACAAGGCCCTGGGTTCAATCTCCAGCACCGCAAAAAAATAAATAAATAAAATAAATTCTGACCTTAAATTTGCTACAGGATACAGTGAAGATCAACTGAGATGATTCACATTTCATTATTATTTTAGTACTTATCATGATAATGGTTAGCTCACTGATTCATAACTACTATTATGACCACCAATAATTTACATTTATGAAATGCTATGTTGTTATTAGCTTGGTGATTGACTGTCACAACTATGAGTGCTTTGTTAAAGGCATTATACATTGTCACCATTTTTAACCCATTCATCCAATCATCCCAGATATGGAACACCTATAAAAACTGAAATATGGTATATAATATGTAATATGATTATATCATATGTAGTATAATTATGTTATAATAGTAAGCATAATTATAATTATAATGTAATATTAATAAATTTTAATTAATATAGTATATATAAGCTACAGATCATGATTTCCAACCTAATTTAATGCACTTGTGTTAATTTTATTGAAATATTTGCAGAATTGTAAACTTGGGATTTAATGGGTTAAGAGGCTATCCATGAATGAAGTTTATCACCTATGACATATTGTACAGGCTTGGCCACCTCAGTCTTCAACAAGAACAAAGTGGGAAGGAAGGACAAAAAGATTAGGGTGAAGTGCCAAACAATAAAGGGATGGCTTGGAAATCCATTCTGCGTCACAGGTAGGGGCGAGGTTGATGGTGCCACCGTCCTATACTGTTGTCCGTGAATTGAGGTCATTCTCTTTTCATTCTGTCTGAAACAACAGGTGCCAAAGGCAATCAGAATAAACCCAGTGCCCTTTCCTAAATCCTCTCCTGGAGAATGGTGCAATCTAAATGTACTATCCAAGCACGGATATAAATCAAACAGCAAAGTAGATAAAACACCAATTACAAAATCCTGATATCCCCACCAGTTGAGGAAGTGTAATCAGGCAAGTCAAACCGTCCCATTTCACTTGCAGCTGTAGAGTATTTGTCCACTCGATTTACTCACCTGCCATCTGGATTTGTTTGGGGTCATAAGCTTTGCTTCTTTTTTCCCAAACCTTATGTCTCTGGGGAAACTTGAGGGTATTTTTCTGCCTAAAGTCAAAACCTCAAATGTCTGCATACAACATTTTATTTTTCTCATCAGTTCCCACTTCAAAATGCTTCAATCCCTAAAACATGTGTGTTGCCATGGTGACTCTTATTGTAGTTGGTAGAAGCTTTTGTACAATGCAGCCAACCTCTTTGTTATATTTCAGTTTTTAAATTTCCAGCAACAAGAAAACTGAAACTTCATTTGCTAGGAATAGAAAGTGAAGTGCTAAGCAGTTTGTAAACAAAATGAAAGGGAGTTGGGAAGTAGGTACTGAGGGACATTCACAAGATCCCCAGGGAAGGGGACCTCAAAAGCTGACTATAGGGTGAGACATTTCTATGGCACAATGCCAATGCAGAACACAAATCCTCCTGTTTCTTTTAGCTTAAATGATCTTCTCAGTTTGCAGGAACCTAAATAAATGACATTTAAAAAGTCAGCCAAAGGAAATATGTTCTTGAAAGATCAAGGATCAGTACACTATGACTGGCAAACCAACTACATCCTGCCTCACTTTTTAAAATAAAGTTTTATTACAACACAGTCATGTCCATCCTTTATGTATTGCCTAAGGGAGCTTCTGCACTGTGATAGCAGAGTTGAGCAGTTATGACAAACCACCACGTAGTCCATAAAGTACAAAACCTTTGCTATTGTTCTCTATGGTATATGTTAGCCAACCTCTGCTCTAGAGCTATGCAGAGGCAAGGGAGATGAGGAAAAAGGATGGCTAAGCACAGGACAGAATTCCATTTGAATCTGGTTTTCATCAATGTGTTATTCACATTCATATTTAAAGCTCTTTACTTAGTCATGTGAGAAAGTCTACTTCCTTCTTGAGTTAGCTTAGGTCCTCCTAGGTGCAGGTGTTAAGACAGCATTAGATCTGTAAGAAATTTACTGAAGAAATCCCTGTGAGAGGCAAACTTTGGGGGGAGGGGCAAGTTTGTCCCTTTGGAAAGGAAAACAAACTGAAGTAAGGGTGATAGAAAAAGTCTCCCTGAAGTTCAACTCTAAAAGTTTCAGCCAAGCCTATTAGAATCTGCAAGGTAGTCACCCATCAAGGGAGTCCCAGAAGAAGTCCGTGGAAAGGGACGGACCTCTCTGGAAGATGCAGGGCCCTGTATAAACACAGTAGTGGATTTGGAAGCCAGTGGAACCATCTATTAACTATTCTCCCAACAGCAGATCCAAGGTAGTATATTTTCACAGCCTTCTCCCCACACCTGCTATGCTCCTAATCCAAAATTACCATATTTTCAACCTGCCCACAGTGCTTGAGAGCCCATTCAAGGCACTATGCTAAGTATTGTGATGAAAAAAAAAGAAAGGATATAAAGGGTAAAAAGATTATAAAGGATAAAAATAATCATTTTGGGGCTGGGGCTGTGACTCAGGGGTAGAGCGCTTGCCTAGCATGTGAGGCATGGGGTTCAATTCTCAGCACCACGTATATAAATGAATAAAATAAAGGTCTATCAACATCTAAAAATATATTTTTAAAAAAATCACTTCATTTAAAGCAGGAGGAATTTATCTTTGGAATTGTTGACCAAGGGTTGATAATCTCTTAACTTTTCATTGCAACTGCTTATAAGGCCATGGACTGTGAGTTAGACTCACATTAACCTGAAAACCCTCTACCTAACTGTTATGAGCTCTCTGACTAGACAGGTCACAGAAGAAAGGTTGTAGATGATGCCCTTGTCCTCTGGACATCCTCTCTCCTCAGCTGCACAGATAGTATGCACATTGATGAGAGTAAAACTATACACATGAAGTGGAACACATGCCAATCTGCTTCCAGTTCCCATCACTGTTCCTTTTCACAGTGATAAGAAGGGAGTTCAAAAATATGAATCTCTATGCTTAGTCCTTTCTCATTTTAGGTCAGTGTGACTTTGTAAATTGCTAATGTTTGACATTTTTCACTTTCTCTGCCCAACCTCCTTTTGTTAAAATTTGATTAAGGAGTCACCATGGTCACTAACAGCACAGTGAAAACAATATAAATTCACGTCTTCCAGAGTGCCAAAATGTTGTTAAATACATCAGTGAATGAATTAGGGTTGGTATTCATCGAGTATTTTTGCTGTCCTGTTCATGTTATTTAAAAGGATGACCTGGAATCTCAAGAGCTTGTTGACTATTGTTTTAAAGCAAAATTCTTCCAGGACACACTGTAGTCAGAGTTAGATGACACTCATTTTCCATGAAGGAATATCAGTAGATCAGCTTCCTTCATTGCTTCCTAACTGGCATCTTGGAGATCAAACAGAACCAGACACTTGTCTGTCTTGAAACTGTGCCATCCTTTCTCATGCCTGTGTGTCTCATGACCATTTCAAATGCTCTGTCATCTTTTATCCTTTCCTCCAATTATAATTTGAATTAGGAGGAAGATAGAGAAAAAGACAAAGAACCTCCCCAAAAGGTAAAAGCCAGTAGCTTCCACGTCCTCCTCCCTCTACTCTATAATTTTCTTGCCTTAGCAACAACTTTTCTAAGAATGTCTTGCTGGTAGAAATTTTCACTAATTCTATAACAGAAAGAGAAACCCAATGTCCAGACTTTAATATATAAGCCATTATGCAGAAAATAGTAAGAACTACATTATGAGCATTGTATTTGCAGATATATTTTTAAGGACAAGCATTCATACCTTATGTAAGACCCAGAACTGGCTGATGATACTAATTTTGTAAAAATGCTTCTGAAGTTGAGCCTCCCACAATCTCACCACCCACAGCACCCATCCCAGGAAGAACAAGGGTGTGGAATTCAAATTTGCTGAAGGTAAATAAGACATGAATAATTTTAAAAGTTCTTAATTAAAACTAATAAATGATCAAAGCTGCCAATATATTTATAAATGTAACTTTAACAATTCGTTGTTCTTTCTTCAGTTCTATTTTAGAAATATATATTTCCATATATATGTATGTATGTATATATATATATAAATACTCAGCTTAGTCTCATTTTAGGTAAGTGATTTCCAAACACTTAGTTGCTAAATGAGCTTTTAATTCTTTTTCTTGTATGCATCTCTCTTTGAACTGTTATTTTTCCTTATCTATTCAAGAAACACATAACTATTCATCAGAACTTTCAAAGAGCAGGTAATAGTTAATCAGTATGAGCTGATATAATTTGAGCTTGAAGACAAGAGCCAAGGTTTTAGCCAGCTGCTAAAATACCTATATTTTCAATAGATACACAGGTTCCATAAGGTTTCTTTTAAAAATAATGAACATTGCCTGCAGGTCTCCATTACTAACTCCCACAATCCCTGAAGATCGAGGGACACAGTAGAGAAATATTGCTCAGAGATAGTGGAACTGTGTTTCTCAACCTTTTTTTTTTTTTTTTTTTTTCACCACAATAGCCAGGAGATACAACCCACTCTTACAAATAGCTATTGATCACAGTGGCAGAGTCTATACATTCTGACCCTCAACCCTCGACCCTGAGCAAGAATGCTACAATATTGGGGAGAAAGCAGGGCCTGTTGAGAGAAAGAATGTAGAGTTTGAAAAAATGTCACAGGTAATTCTAATATAACTTCTATAGTTGGAGATGACTGGTGAAAATTACATAATCCCTGAATAGAAAGGAAGTTTACTCAGTTATGAAAATCAAACTGTTTTCTGTGAATTTTAGGTTATAGCTGGAGATTAATAGATAATAAGGAGATTTTTAGGACCTGGAATATTTTCAATAGTCTTAATGTATTTTGGAACAGCAAAGTAATATCTTTAGTCACTTTTGAAACCCAGTCGCTCGAAAAGAATACAGTGCTGCTTCAGAATTCCTGAAGACAGAGTTTGGGGAGTAGAGCATCAGCCCCATTAATGAGCACACAGATATGACTCAATACTTTAAAAAAATACAGGAAAGGGGGCTTTCAGGAACTGTGGCCAAAGTATACCAAAATTCCTCCACATACTCCTTTCATTTCAGTTCCTGGGTGGCCTTTTGCTTTGAAAGAAGTTATTTTGAGTTTCAGATGCTAAGATAAAACAACATGAGGATACTCACTGAATGTGGGAGGCAAAACTTATTGTCCCCTTCCCTACGATGGTGAAAAATGCCTCCCACACTCCCAAAACCAACATTCCACACGAAACAACAAACCTGAAATCCACCAATCTATTTTGGAAATGGTAGTCTTGGATGTGCATGAAGTTGATTTTGTTGAACTTTAGATCTGCCAAAGTCTCCTCATATTTTCCAGGGAGCTTATTATTTAGCTTTACTCAAAGTACATGGACACCTTGAATACATTAGAGTAATCCCCACAGCTTTATCTTTCAAAAGATTTTGAGCTAGAGTTTTGGCTAATTTTATTTTCCAGTAGAAGTCCAACCCTGCCAGGGATCCAAAATTGGAAGTATTCCCAAAACCAAGTCTATTTATTTTTAATGCATTATCTTTCACAGTAGAACTTTGCCAAATAAGAGAACTGTGCACATTTTTAACCCTATAACTCATGGAATCAAATAGTTGATCATTTTCACTTAAGGGGATAAGAAGGCAGATATAGCATACAAGAGGCCAAATAATAAATAGAAAGTGCCACAAAACAAAAACAACACTTATTTTCAAATAGTTCAATAGTTTTCAATAGTTCATGTGCTACATATATATTTATATGCTTAAATTTACTTCTAAATTAAAAAGGACTATCACTGAAATAACCTATCAACTGGGATTTCTTTACTTTGGAATTTTTGGGAAAACCAATTGTCTTAGATTTCCATTGCTATGATATAATGCCTGAGGTAAATAAATTTAAAGAAGGAAAATTTATTTTAGCTCATGGTTTCAGAATTTTTAGTCCATGGTTATTTGGCCCTATGGCACTTGGGCCTGTAGTAAGTCAGCTCATCATGAAGGCAGGTAGGTACACAGCGAGGAAGGGACCAGAGCCCCAATATCCCCAATATTAGGGGTATTGGCATGCCCCAATATCTATCTCCCTTCCACTAGGTTCCAGCTTCTAAATGTCTACCACCTCTCATTAGTGCCATATAGTGGCCACCAAGCCTTCAACACATGAATTTGGGAAAACACTTCAGATCCAAACTACAACAATGATGTAATTATTTAGAAATATATTAGAATAGCAGACTCATAGAACAGGAAACCTAGGACCTTAAAACTTTATTAATCTGAAACTCTGAATTTACACTTGAACAAACTGAGACATCCTCTGGTCAATTGCATATTTCAGTTTGTACAAATGGGAGCCCCAGGCCTTGGGATTTAGCTTATTCTCATTAAAATACCTAGTTACATCTGAGGATCAAAAAGCATTCGAGTTGGACACAGTGGTGCATGCCTGTAATTCCAGCAGCTCCAGAGGCTGAGGCAGGAGAATTGCAAGTTCAAAGTTAGCCTCAGCAACTTAGCAAGATGCTATCTCAAAATAAAAAATTTTTAAAAAGGACTGGGGATGTAGCTCAGCTTTGAGCACCCCTGGATTCAATCCCTGGTACCAAAAGAAAAAAAACATGCATTCGATCCTTTATCAAGAATTTGGGGCAGTTTTATCTGAGCTCTGGAGGGCACTGAAGCACAGGAAGTAGTGAGATAAGATGAACTGCTTTTTATCTCAGGCCCCTAAATGCAGGACAAAACTTGAACTAATCAAAACTAAGTGCAATAATTATGTATAAGGAAACTCAATAGAAAACAAAATATCAATTATTTGCTGTTTAATAAAAAGACTGGTGTGCTGCATTGTG
The DNA here is from genome assembly GCA_020662805.1 of Glaucomys volans. Taxonomy (NCBI): domain Eukaryota; kingdom Metazoa; phylum Chordata; class Mammalia; order Rodentia; family Sciuridae; genus Glaucomys; species Glaucomys volans. Next base: position 1,050,028 of record JAJEJO010053453.1, read on the forward strand.
GAGTGAAAATGTGGTTGTTATGTCTGACTGTGTGATGCTGTTCTCTCACCATAAGAAAGACAGTGTTAGGAGTTCCCTTTAAAACCAAACAATTTTGACACAAAATTTCCGTATATGAATATATTTTAGAAATGTAAAATTTCATAAAGCTGGTTTCATTTATTGACATATCACATGAACTTATCAGTACAATTGTGTTAAGTTTCTGACCATCCCAAATTTAGTCAGCTTTTTCACCGCTCTGACCAAAAGACCTGACAAGAACAAGTCAGAGGAGGAAAAATTCATTGGGGGTTCACAGTTTCAGAGATCTCAGCCCACAGATTGCTGACTCCATTGCTCCTGAATGACAGGGAAGCAGAACATCATGGCAGAATAGTCAGGGAAGAAAGCAGCTGAGAACATGGCACCAGGAAGCAGAGGGAGACTAAGCTCAGCTCAAAAAATATATGCCCCAAAAGCATGCCCCCAGGGACCTACCTCCTCAAGCCTACAGTCACCACTCAGGTAATCCCTAGCAGGGGATTAATTCACTGATTCAGTTAAGGTTCTCATAACCCAATCATTTCACCTCTAAACTTTATTGAATTGACTCACACATGAGCTTTTAGGGGACACTTAATACTTAAACCATAATAATCCCCCAATGAATGGTACCTCATTCAAACACAGAGAGATAAACTTCTAGCATTTTGGGGGGGGGGACCAGTTAATTACTGGGGATTGAATCCAGATATATCCCCAGCCCCCTTTTGTTTTTATTTCTTTCTTTTTCTTTTTTTTTTTTTTTTGAGACAGGATATTGTTAAGTTGCTAAAGGCCTTGCTAAATTGTTGAGGCTGGCCTTGAATTTGCAATCCTCCTGCTTCAGCTTTCTCAGTCTCTAGGATTACAGGCATGTGGCACCACCCCCAGCTTCTAGCACTTTCAAAAGAGAAGAGCACTTGCTACATTGTGTTGAAATTGGTTTTATTAGAATGTATCCTCTATGAACCCCATAATGACCTTAACCATCTTACTATCACTCTTCACAAAATCTACAAAATCAACAATAGTCTATATCCCCAACAATTTTTATCAAAATTATCTGAGTACAATGCCTTTATTTCTAAATTCAGAAGATTATATATAGATTTTTGATTAATGTAGTCTTCCCAATGCATAAATTATCAGAAAAGTAAGTCAAAACCTGTATTGGGGTGGGGTCTATTGCTATTTTCTGAAGGCAGTGATGACTTACGTGGAAGAGAAATTTAACTGCCCTCCAAAATTGCCAGGGTATGGAGATAATTTTGAGAAGTGGCTTCACTGGCACAGAGTACATTCTCCAGCCTTGCTTTCAGTTAGGTTAAAGTGTAAACTATTCCTTGTTATTGTATTACTGCATTCATGGAAAATAACTTTCTACTAAATTATGGTAGTTTTATTTTTGCAGCAGCTACTGAGCCTGATGTGGACCATAAAATATCACTTTGCCTATCAATTATTTTCATGGAACCCATACACTAACATTGCTCGCTGCTGAATACATTGCACTGTAACGTGCACAGGCATTGCGGTTCCATGTCTGAAGTATTGTCTTATGCAACAGGATTTGCTGCATTCAATTGAATGAATTATCAAAGTGATGGGGCTGACTTTTATGCTGGTGGCAGAACTTTGAAGTTCTTACTCAAATCTTTAGAAAAGCCTCATTATTTTTCTCTTCGATCAAACACTGGTAGGTATACTCCTTCACTTTCCTCTTTTCCTCCCTTTCATGCTCCTTCTGCTACCTACACCACTCTGGTACTATTAATACTTACAGAGATTTCTAACGAAACAGCTTAATTTTTTAGCTGCAATTTTTGTAATAATTCAGCATTTTTTTCTTTTCTCATGAATTACTGACAATTGAAGAAGTGAGTATTAGGTTGGATTTTATTAATGATTATGTTGTGTTCTCCACTGCATTTCAACATAGGAAACAGAACTGTCACTGATGTCACCTATTGGAAAGCATGACTGTGGTGGTTGATCATTTAATGGAGACAATAAGTAGGCTGCCTTGGAGACTGGAGTAACTCTTTTATGTTATAAAGATTACAAATCAAATTTCCTTTGTACATATTCAGCACAAGTTAAGATTTATGCTTTTAATAAAGCAGAGCACTGATCTGGTTGCATATCCGAAAACTGACAATGTGCAGAATTTTCCCTATGGGTGCCATTTGCCTGCAAACCATACGAGTAGAAGGCTGCATGGTCCCAGTAGAATAAAAACATTTTCCAGAATCCTGCTGGGTAAGTCAACAGTGAAATGGACTGCTAATGAGGCACTGAATAGTTAGAAACTCTGTTATCACTTAGTGATCATTTCTATCTGCAAACATTTGTTGTTGGCTAAGTGCTTTCATTACTTCGAGACTTGATAATATCTTTACCATTTGAATATAATCTGGCTTCCTTATATTCTTGAATTCCATCTGGAAGAGGGTTTCTACACAGTTCTTCTAATCAGTGTTACCATTCCTACCACCTACATCTACAGTCTTCCCAGGGGAATGTAAGGCCCAAAATATCTCAAGGTAGATTATAAGATCCTCAGTGATCTAGTCAAAATGTGCTTTTCTAGCTCTCTCAACCACCATTCTTTCCCCGTGATGCTACTGGAACACACACAGGCATGCATACATCTCTACTCTCCAACCACACGAACTGTCAGGACCTCCTGTATACTTTAATGTATAGAGTTACTTTAGTTCTCAGATTGAATATCATTTACTCCAGAGAGCATTCTCCTATAGGTTCAATTCCCTAAGAAGAACACAGAGATTACTCTGCCAGAGGATTTTTAAAGAGTATTCACAGAATCAGTATCTGCAGGAGGAAAAGAAAGAAAACAAGATTGGGTGGAAGTAAAAGTCTAGATGTGATGAAATTTGAATAGCAATCAGCTGACCCCATAGGGAATCTTGAAGTTGATCATAAAGCACTGCTCTAAGTTGGGGAGAAAAGGTCCAGGAATTCTATCCCATGTCCATCGGGTGGATATAGCATACCAAAGAAAGAATCATGACCTTGAGTGAGGCGAATGTCATCATCCAAGGTGGTACCTGAAGGAAACCTGGAACTGAAGCTCTCTGCCAAGCAGACTCTTAACAGGTGAGGGAATAAGCCCTTTCTTCTGGAAGAGTGATCTAGGAAATATATCACAGCATCCACCACAGTCTGCCCTTTGCTCAACTCAGATCCACTACTTTTTATAAACTGAAAAATACTTTTTATCAAAATTTACAGTTGGGCATGATGGTACATGCCTATGATCCCAGCGGCTTGGGAGGCTGAGGCAGGGTGATCAGAAATTCCAAGCTAACCTCAGCAACTTAGAGAGGTTCTAAGCAACTTATTGAGACCCTGTCTTGAAATTAAAAAAAAATAAAATAAAAAGACCTAGGGATGTGGCTCAGTGACCAAGCACTCCTTTGTTCAATACCTGGGACAAAAAAAAAAAAAAGAAAAGAAAAGAAAAAATTACCAAATGCAAATGAAACATTTTGTAGCAAAAAATGTATGGCCTTAGATAAATGATCTAGGAATCCATCACCAGAAGTTAGAAGATAATAATTTCAAAGATTGGCCAAAAAATGGCAAAAATGGTTAGGAACTGATTAGTCAGAACTTTGGAAAACAGATAAAGATTTATAATAGTCAAGGACATAGTTAGTCAAGAAAAAGGCAAGGAGAGGTGGTTTGTGGTACTTTAGCTTTCCCTCATCCAACTACAGCTCACTGACTTTCCTGAAGACAACAGCCCACATTTCTGGTGTGAGGAACTGGTAGTGGAGGGAGCAGACTGGACCTTGTTCAAGGGAATCGTGCTTGTGTGTTTTGAGTTGTCTGCAGCCCCTGAAGAGTGACGCAAGGGGCTTGCCTTCATCTCATCTAATTCAGAACTTTCTCAGAATGGAAAATTGGCAGATGCAGAGGTCATTTTTTGAAAGGCAAATGAACAAACCACTGCCACCTGTGACAAAAGACAATAGTCAGAACACATAATAGACATGCCAGATCCTGGGGCCAGAGCTGTGGGAAAGATGTGAACACAACCGAAAACAAACCCAATAGAGAGAGGACTCAGTGTGTGTCGTGGTGGGGAAGAACCAATTTTGGTCATGAAAAACTGACATCATTACAGATACAAAAGACAAATTTTTAAGTGTGTAGATAAAAATAAATTCCTCAAACACTTCATCAGAATAGACATAGGAAAGAAAGAAAGAAAGAAAGAAAGAAAGAAAGAAAGAAAGAAAGAAAGAAAGAAAGAAAGAAAATGCCTGAATAGGTTTTAATTCAAATTAAGTCCATAATTTAAAACTTTCAGCCAAGAATATTCCAGGTCTAGATTATTTCACTGCTAGGTTCAATCAAACATTTAAGGAAGAATAGCTCTAATTGTATATGAACCCTTCCAGACTATTGAAAAAGTGTTTTAATCCTCAATTGATTCAATGGATTTGAAGAACATCATCTGGATAGAAAATTCTAATAATGGCAGTAAAAGAAAAGAAAATTATAGACCAATCTCATTCATAAACATAGATGCAAAAAATTCTAAACAAAACATTAGCATCTCAGAAGTAGTGATATATGAAAATAATATTATTTCATGACCAAGTTTTGTTTTTGTTGTTGTTGTTGTTTTTGGTACTAGGGAGTCAATCATGGGCACTCAACCACTGAGCCACATCCCCAATCTTATTTTTTGTATTATATTTGGAGGTAGGGTCTCACTGAGTTGCTTAGCACCTCACCATTGCTGGGGCTGGCTTTGAACTCTCAATCCCCCTATCTCAGCCTCCTGAGCCGCTGTAATTACAGGCATGTCCCGCCATGCCTGGCATGACCAAGTTTTTATTTATGTGTGTGTGCATTATAAATTTGGTTCCAAACTTGAAAGTCAATCAGTGTAAGCTTGTTAAGTCAAGTGACCAGCAGATAGACAAATTATAATGTCCAAACTAATAGATGCAAATAAATGATTAAAAAATAGGGACTTAAAGAAAAACTTGATAAATCTAAGAAGACAGAAATAAGCAGAGGAGAGGAAAGCATTAAATGGAGGGGAAAAGCACAAGATGAGATCGTAAAAGATTGTAAGAGTAACTCCAAATATGCCAGTAATTACCTGTAAGTGATTTAACTTGCCAAGCAAAACAGTTTTGTTGGATTAGAAAACACTGACAAACCAAAAAATAATAGTAAAAGCACAAGCACAGAATTTGAAGATAATAATAATAATGGAAACAGAAATAATAAAAATTGCTGCCTCTGAGAAACTGCACTAGAAATTAGGAGCATGGGGATAGGAGTTTCCTTCCAATTTCCTTCTGGCTTGAAATTTTTAACTAAATATTTAGAAATATCTACAAGTCACTTCCAATGTTTATCAATATCTAGATCTCATACACTTCCAAATATTCAAATTATTTTCTCTTTTTTTAATTAAAAAGTTTGCATAAAAGTTTTTATGCATGTGATTCTTAAAGTGTTCGAGTTTGGGTCTTTCTCTAGATGCTTCCTAACTACAGAAACCAGTTTTAGAAAGTAAAGTTAGATTCTGGCTTTTGGTATTTTTGAAAATGAAATTGCATATAATGGTTTATTATTTAAAAAATAAGTTTTCTTCGTCTGCTGACAAAGATCATAAGATATCAAAGACATGCAATCAATTTTCTTGTGATTTCAGAGAATCAAGTAAGAACAAAAGTTATGTGTCTCATTTTCAGTGACTCCAATTATTATCATTGAAGCTTCATATTCAAGAGAGTACCTGTAACTTGACTGGTATAGCTGAGTATTCTGTAAGACACTTTCCAAGAAATACAATATATAATGTATAATGTGAGTAGAGAAAGAAATGCATACAATGTATATAAGCCTGCCAGTCATTTTTCCTGAATAGGGAGGAATAGATTTTTATTTGTCAGAGGAGCCTGGTGGTGAGGAAGGAAATTTAATATTCTTTTTATTTTAAAAAAGTTTCAATGCTTCTACCAAGAGAATAGAAATTACAGATAAAACAAGATAAATGGTTGCTATAGTGTGGATCTTAAGTGCTCCCCAAAGGTCCATTTGATGAAGATATGGTCCTCAGCATGGCGCTAGTGGAAAGTGCTGACTCCTTTAAGAGATGGGGTCTAGTGAGCAATCTTAGGCTATTGGGGTGTGTCTTTAAAGGAGATTATGGGACCTTGGCCTCTTCCAAGACCTAGCCCAGAGGTGAGTGGCTTTGCTCCATCATGCTCTCCCACCATGATGTGCTGCCTCGCCACGAGCCCAAACCAACAGTGTCAATCAGTCATGGACTGAAACTTCCAAAATAACGAGCCAGAACAAACATTTTCTCTTTATATTTGATTTTCTCATGTATTTGTAACAGTAGTGAAAAACTGACTAACAATTATTTTAAACAAAAATGAATGGCTTAATATGGCTCATATTCTCTGATCTAAGTGCTTTTTATATACATTAATTCATTAAATGTTCACAACCTATAAGGTAGTTGCAAAAATTACTCCCATTTCATAAATTAGGTACTGAAAAGAGGGACTGGTAACTTATCCAAATTCACCCAGGTCACAAAAGGTGCAGTTGGTTCTGAACATAGGTAGGATGGCTGAAAATTGCATCCTTTGATTATAAAGATTAATTGGGGTCCAGCTGTAAGGGTTAAGGGGAGAGCAATAAAAAGGCAAGCACAGAGGATGGTGAAGAGCAAGAAGTGGTGGCTCCTGTGGGAAAGCCAGTCCAGTGTATTAACTATCCCAGGGTCATATCACATTACACTAGGTTACATAGTGCAGTTAGCTTTGTGCATGTGCAGATCACATAACTTGCTTGCCTCTCAGAGTCCACTAGTACCAAATGTTATTATAATAAGATAATGCCTCCAGGCCTCAAGGACAGAGGAGTTGCAGAGCCTCTCTAAGCCATTCAAACAAAAGACCTATTGTCCTGAGGAGTTTGCTCAACTCAAACGACTTTCACTCCTCTGTACATTGGCCTGAAATCCCTACATTTGATCTTTCTTCCAAATATTAAATATAAACTTCAGAGTATATTGATTGCCCTAAGATATAAAAGCAGCATTATCTAAAGTTTGAAAACTAAAAAAAGTCATCCATAATCTCTTCATTCTAATACAACCACTACTATATAATATCATCTTACACACTAAGCTTTTACTGATTATTAAAGTACATATTCTGTACCTAGATTTTATAAGTTAACAAATTAAAACCATTCTTCCATTCTATTATGTAATCCTCAAAGTAATTCAGTTTAATGGCTTCATATTATTCAATTCTATAGATGGAATAATTCACTTAACTGCTTTTATTATACATCATAGTTTTTACTTATTATTTTTGGACATTAGACTGTATCCATTATTTTCCCATTGTGTGTATAGATAAATCTACCATTAATATCTTCATGAACACAGCTTTTACCATCTTACTTATTTCTTAGGAAATATATCTGAAGTGGAATTATTGAGTACTTAAGAGAATACATGATGTACTTTTTTTCTTTAAAACACCTAAAATGTGCTGAATTTTTTCCTAAACAAGTGTGTTACTAAGTCATTAATCCTTAAACTCAGTAATAAACTGCACCCCACCTTTTAAGTTCTCCTTTACAGTAGGTCCCTGACAATTACCCAAAGGCTCTGTACATGGGTAACCTGCCTTGCACTTGGTAACCTTATTAAAAATCCTAATCCTCCTTTGAATCTGACAATAATGTTCTCAAGTCTCTTTATTTGGCACATAGGCTTTAAACATGAAACAATACATTTTCTGCCAGCAGGACAGAATCCCTTTGTTTTGCCAAAGGAAGATTAAAACTGATGATTTTAATTGTTTCAAGTAGAATCTGCAGAGAGGTTTCCTAGCCACAGTTGGATCAAGCAAAGTCACTATGAAACTATACCATTTTAATTGTATTTCCTCTGCTCTGAAAGCTAAAAAGCTAAAGCTCTAGAAAGCCAGACATTTGAACTAATTTTTTTAATGTACTGGATTACTGAACCATCACAAACCCTTTCACATAATAAGCAACTTGTTGCTCTGAGCCTAGGATTTTGTGAAACAACAGAGAAGACAATTTGAGACCTGGAAAGGAACCTAAAAGCATTTATCTGCCCAACTCCCTATTTTATAGATGAGGAAAACAGGCCCAGAAGGTCTGAAATGCCTTTCGTAGATGTCCACAGATAACGAACAACTGGGAGGATACAGCTGTCTCCTCACTCCTTTCTCTGTGCCTAACAAGATGCAAGCCTCAGTACCAAGGAAGTCTGGGAAGACCTAAATCTGGACAAAGAAGTTACCCTGACCATAGGAGGTAGGGATCAACTTGTATCATATAATGTATATAGTATCAAACACAAATGTCAGGAAAGGAGAAAAGGCTTGTTGATGCCTTGGTCATTATATCAAGAGCATATGGCCATGGTATTTATTTCAGTCATAAAACTGTGGTTAGCATCACCCAGTATACAATGGGTAATAACTGGTCTTTCTCAAATGTTTAAGAAAGAGTCACAACTAAACTATTTTAAATAATAATAATTTTTTCCAAAGAAATAATTTATTAATATAAGCATTGGCTGAATCTAAACTTTAATTTACTAAAAGCTGTATGCCATTCTCAGAGATGAAGACCTGCTTCATCTCTGAGAATAGAGATGTTCAGAAGCTATACCATCACTGTGAAAAAGCACTGCTGCTGAGTTGTAGCATGGACCAATGACATCTGCTTCACCTGGGAGCTTATTAAAATACAAAATTTCAGCCCCACCTAGACCTAACTGCAAGATTCCAAGAATCTATATTTTAACAAGGTCACCAGGTGATTCCCATGCATGCTGACATGTAAAAAGCAATGCTCTAATAGGTTTTCAACTTCTTTTTTTGCCCACTGGGATCAGATGGGCAACTTCTAAAAATGCTGATTCCTGAATTTCAACCCAGATTCATATTTTGATTGGTACAGCTAAGCTGAGCACAACTTAGACATCATCATGCCTATGAATCAATAGTTAGATAATTTATTTGGATTATTTGATTTGGCTCTTTTTACCCAAAGTTATTGAAAATATGACTCATCCTCTCAAGTTCCCCCAAGGCTTAAAACCGGAGTCTGCAACGTGATGGGAATTCAAATATAAACCATTGGGATGTAGGAATAAAATATTAGAACTGACTTCCATTTGACATATTTTAAATTTCAACATTTTTAAAAGTTATTTTCACTATGTTTATTATCTCCCTAAAATATCAATACACGATTACTGATATAAATTTTGTAAATATTATTATAGGTACATATTAAATTTTTATATCAAAGTTTATGATCTAGAATAATGGATTTCAAACTTAAGTGTGCATAAGAATTACCTGGGAAGCTTCCTAAAAATGCAGATTTTTGGGGTCCATATACCTGAGATAAATTCAACTAGCCTAAGTATGGGTTCAGGAATTCCTGGACCATAAGCATGTCCTTCCATAAGCATGTCCAGATGTGAAAAGATATAAAATTGTAGCTTTTAAACATATTCAGATTACTACTTGTTATTTATGCTTTAACAATTGTTAGAGGAAAAAAAAAGTCACTCTTGACCTAGCAAGCTTAAATGCTCCATAGGCTACTTCTTAAGAGACACTGGTTTAGACTCAGACACTGTTATGGTTAGAGCAAAAATAGAACTACGGATAGGCAGAACACCCATTTGAGGCCTCAGTGGGCAGTTGTACCTCAATGGAATAATCATGTTCAAAGGCAAAACCTCAGCTCTGAAGAATGTCACCACACTTACAAAGATTTGTTTCTTGGGCTAGCACTAGTTACAAAGATAGTCATGCAATCAGGAATATTAACAGATAGATTTATAATGAGAAATAAAACTTTTCCAATAATAGTTCTTAGTTGCCAATGCATTATACACCTGCAGAAAACCATTTGGGATGCCAAATTATTATCAAATTTGCTTCTTTAGCCTGGAATCAAAGTAAAGCAAAATAATTATAATTAGAAGCTGTAATAGTTTCTGCCTTCAAAATATGATAAGTTACTCATTGCCATGAAGAGGGGAAAATTGAGCTAAATATATATGTAAATGATGTAAACTTACAAATTAAAAGGTGGAGATTATCATTATGTATATAAACAAAGCCAATTCTATGCTTCCTCTAAAAAACTCATTTATAAATAGGTTAAAAGTAAAAAGATGTAATAAAAGTGCCATGATAACACAAGTCAAAAGAAAGCTGATGCAGTTATTTTATATCTTATGAAGTAGGTGTCAGAGCAAAGGATATTTGGGAAAAAAGGGATTCATTGGTAATGACAAGTGGGTCAATTAGTCAAGAGGACCAAGCAAACTTAACATTTATACATCTAACTACAGAATTTAAATTAAAATAAAGGAAAAACTGATGGATCTTCAAAGAGACATAGACAAATCTACAATTAGGTAGACAACGCAGGACTTCCTTGCCTGAGCCAAGGGAAATCAATACACTAAACAAATGGATGAATTTCAAAAGATGTAATACTGAGTGAAAAAAAAAACTAGACAAAATATACTTATTATATTATTATATTTACTTATCTTTCAAGTAAAGAAATACAGATCAATAAGGACAGAAAGCATATTATTGCCATGATAATGGAAATTTCATTATCTTGATTTTGGTTACCCTTCCATAAGCATGTCCTGATGTGAAAAGATATAAAATTGTAGCTTTTAAACATATTCAGATTACTACTTGTTAATTATACTTTAACAATTGTTAGAGGAAAAAAATCACTCTTGATCTAGCAAACCACCCCCAGTACCCTCCAGCCATGTCAGAATTAGAGCAAACACCTTTTCAGGGTCTGTGCACAGAGGTATCTAAGTTTTTGATTATTAATCTATACTCAGTAAGAGGCAGGGGAAGAAAGTACCAGAAATCAAAAGATAAAACAATCTACAGAATTCAGACCCATAAGGGATAAATAATTTTCATTCTTACCAGTCATACTGGAGATCTGCTAATATAGGAGACATTAGGTAGATTATTTCAAAGGACCTTACTGTGGGCTAAATAAGCTCTAGGTCAAAGGTTATTACAGATCTACTTCATAATAGAGTTCAAAAGCAAGTTTTAAAAAAGTGCACCTAAGGTAATTAGTTGCACTTTAAATGAAATCTCATAATCCTTAAAAGAGGATAACAAAATCCAGTATTCAACAATGTAGTATTTATACTGCTCAGCACTCAATTAAAAGTTAACAGGGAACCAAAAAAAAAGCAGGAAAACATGAACTTTAACCAAGAAAATGTATCAGCCCTTAGAGAAAGACTCAGAAAAAAACAGCAGAACTAGCAAATAGGAATAATAATAGAGCTATTATAATTGCCCTAATGTTCAAGAAAATAGAAGAAAAAAATGGGCATCGTGATTTGAGAAATACATATATATATGCATAATAAATATATATGTCTCTAAATGGTATTTTGAAGATAATATATGTATCTTAAATGAAAAATACAGTAGGCAAGAGTAACAGCAAATAAAATGCCACAGGAGAAAAAAATTAGTTGAATTTAAAGACATAGCAAATGAAGCAAAAGAATGATTAATACATCATAATGGAACAAAAATCAGAAAGTAAAATGTACATGAAATTCATGAGAAAGGGCTGTCAGAAAAATATTTGACCAAATAATAGACAAAATGTTTCTCAATTTTATGTTAAATATAATCCCACAGATCCAAGAAGCTTTATGAACTCAAAACAAAACAAACATGAAGGAAAACACATAAAAACAAATCACAACCAAATTAATAACAATAGTGAAACAGAGTAAATCTTAAAAATAATCAAAGGAAAAAACAGACACCTTCCATGGAGAGAAATAAATATAAGAATAGCAGCAAATTTACCATCAAGACAATTGTATGCTGAAAGACAACAGACTACTGAAAGAAAAAGTTCTGTTAACCAAAATAAAATATTGTCTTAGTTCAGCCCGCTCAGGTTGCTAGAACAGAAAATCTTAGATCAAATAATTTATAAACAACAAGAATATAATATTCACATTTGTGGAAGCTGATAAGTCCACAATCAGGGTGCCAACAGATTTGCTGTCTGGCAAGAGTCTGTTCCTCATAGATGGCATTTTCTCTGTCCTTATGCATAGAAGGGGCAAGCAGCTTCCCTCAGGGCTTTTCCGTAAGAGCAATTTTTTAGTTTGGATCCAAAATGTCTCCCAAAGACCATGTGTAAAAGGCTTTGTCCCCAGAGTAGCACTATTAGGAGGTGGCAGAACCGGTCGGAGGTGAGGCCTTATGGAAGGAAGTTGGGTCATGGGGGTGTCCCCTTGAAGGGGATGCTGGAACCATAGGTCATTCCTCCCTCTGCTTTCTGAACACCAGGAGGTGAGCAGCTCTCTGCCACTTGCTCCCCGTCATGACATTCTGCTTTGCAAAGGCCCAAAAGCAATGGAACAAACTGATTATGGACTGAAGTCAGGAGCCAAAATAAATCTCTCCTCCTTATAAGTTGATTATCCGATGTATTTTGTCAGAGAGATAAAAGTTGACTAACGAAGGCATTCTGTGGTTCTGCACTCATAATTAAAGTACCCCCGAATCCTCTTCTGCTAATAATACTATCACACTGGGGGTTAAGTTCCAACACATGAATTAGGGCGGGTTGGGCACCAGCATTTGTATCATAACATATATCTGGCAAAAATACTTTCTGAAACTGAAAGTGGAATAAAGTGCAATAAAGACTTTTTCAGACAAAAATGGAGAATTAATCTCCATAAGAAATTCATTACAAGATTTTATAAAATTAAAGTTCTTCAGTCAAAAAGAAAATGATGCCCGACGGAAACTTGAATTAACATAAAGAAATCAAAATCATTAAAAATAGTAAATATGTGCATAACTAGAAAAGACATTTTGCCACTTACCTCCCTATATTATAGGCATTATTATCCTATTTGATGGATAAGAAAACTGAGGATTAGAGGCACTAAAGAGTTTTCTCAGCATTGTACAGCTATCAAATAGTAAAGCAGGGACCTAGGCTCATTCGATACCAAATTTAATGTCCATGACCATTATTAAAGGGAAAAGAGAACACAACATAGATCTATACTTTTAGGCTTTTCTGCCTTCCGAAGTAAAGCATGACACAACATCAGGGCGACTCCTGGGTTCTTATGTTGTATATTTAAAAAAAAAAAAAAAAAGCTTACAATCACATGATATTTGTTCTAAAACTATTGCACACAAAATTATAGCACAGTCATACCAATGGCTGTTGGTTAGTGTATATACTCGCATATTTACAAGGCTTCTTTTTAAAATAAATTATATCAATAAGAATACATATTGAAAAAATAATTGCAATAGGAATAAAAACAAATGGAGAACAATAGATTCTTTTGATTTAAACCAGAAGGTCACATACACAAAGAAGCTTACACATACATAATCATTTGAGATGCCCTGTATAGATTGTGACATGAATGGTATGAATCTACATCATGCACAACCACAGAAATGAAAAGTTGTACCCCATTTGTGTACAATGAATCAAAATGCAGTCTGTAAAAATGAAAAATAAAAAATAAATTAAAAATACATTCAATGATCAGGAGCCTCATTAAATATAGTTGGGGAGAAAAAGACTATACTATAATATCTTAAATGCAGACACCTGACCAAGTTAGTTTACTGCTATATTCTGAGCAGCATAATCATTTGAATGTCATTGTTATGCACAGGAAAAGCTTTAAGTTCAGCTGTACTGTGGCCATTATGCAAATAAAGTCCTTTGTCTAGCCTAGCCCAGTTTGCAAAATTGGATATGCCCAGCCATGTTTAAAAAGCTTCCTAAATCATTCTACAATAAATACAAAACAAGTATAACTGATAGAGGAAAGTTACCAAAAAAACTAATGACCAAGACCAACACAGCAAAATATCCAAATGTAGAAATATATTTTCTTTAAATGAATGATCAAACTGAAAATCATTGGAACAAGCAAAAAATACTGCTAACCTGATAGAACAGAAAACATATAAGTTCTTATGTGGGCGTTGTTTTAGTCAGTTATTTCACTGCAGTGAGTAAATGACCCGACCAGCACAACTGTAAAGGAAGAAAGGTTTATTTGAGGGCTCACGATTTCAGAGGTCTCAGTCCATAGAAGGTTGGTTCTACTCCTCGGGGCTCAAGATGAGGCTGAACATCATGGCAGTTGAGTATGGTAGAAGGAAGCAACTTACATGTTGGTCAGGAAGCAGAGAGAGAGAGTCTTCACTCTCCAGATACAAAATATATATCCCAAAGTCACGCCCCAATTCCAGTCTCCTCCAGCCACACCCTACCACTTCATTTAATCTCATCCTGGATTAATTCACTAATTGGGTTAAGACTCTTACAACCCAATCATTTCTCCTCTGAACCTTCCTACATTGTCTCACATATGAGCTTTTGGGGGACATCTCACATCCAAACCATAACAGGTGTCTCTGACCTAAAGAAGCCAATCCATTATACCTTCAAAGCAAAGGACTTTTTTTTTCACATTTGGAATATTAAAACCATTAGAAATTCTTTATTTCAGATTCTAAGAGAATAGTCATTTTCCAAGGCAATGGTTTTTGATGTATTCAATTCATTAAGAATCAAGTACCGTATTTTTAATGCATAATCAAATGGTAAGACCAATTTCCATTCCTGAAGCATTTTGTATGCTGCAGACATTGTTGTGTTGGTGGAATTAATTTAATCCTCAAATAGCTTTATGAAGTCAATAGTATTATTATATCCATTCACAGATAAGAAAACTGAACTCCCAAGAGGTTAAGTTGACCCAGGTGGCACAATTGTCAGATGCGGAGGCAGGATTATAGCCTAAATAGCCTGGTTAGGGAATGCACAATTGATCACCATGTGGTCCAACCTCCATTTTATATGGGTATGTCATATTTTTTATATTTAAAATAATATTTCTTGGCATTTACCACCTGTCATGCAGGGGCTCTGATCCAGGAACCACAAGGGTCAAGGATTCAGCAAATGAAATAAGATGCAAGGCATGGTGGGAATATTGGTCATCCTTTATTCGAAGGTGGCCATAGCCATTAGCCAGTGCCCCAAGCCATTTTCATAGACCCTTTTTATATACAGCTCAAACAAAGAAGGCACAATGCCAACGATTTATATAAGGGGGTGAGGGGGCATACTCACAAGTTGATGCTTATGACCTTGAGTCCATAAGCTCAATCGTGGTGTTTCTGGCCTTGATTAATCGTAACATCACCAGTTCCCAGTCCTGGACACAAACTAAAAACATAACATAGCCCCCAGAAGTCTCAGCACGGGGGCCTAATCACACCCAATACCATCTTAACCATTTTTAAAGTACAGTTCAGAGGCATGAAGTATAATCACATTGCAGTACAACATCACCATCATCCATTCCCAGAACCCTTTTAGTCATGTAAAACAGAAATTCTATAATCATTAAATAGTAGCTTCTTATTCCCTTTCCCTGCCCCCAGCCCTTAACAAGCACCATTTTACTTTCTCTTTGTATGAATTTAATTACTCCAGATATTTCTTATAGTTGGATTTATACAATATTTGTCTTCTATTTACTGGTTTTATTTGTTCATCATAATGTTCTCAAGGTTCATCTCTATTGTGGTATGTGACAGATTTCCTTCTTTTTGAAAGTTGAGCAATATATATTACATTGTGTACATAAAAAACCCATTTTGTTTATCCATTCATTCATTTCTCTATAGTTGGGTTGCCTCCATACTGACAGTTGTGAATAATGCAGCTATGAACATGTGTGCACAAATATCTCTTTGAAACCTTGTTTTCAATTATTTTGGCATATGCTCACAAGAAGAACTGCTGGATCATGTGGTAATTCAATTTTTAATTCTTTGTGGACTCATCTCTCTCTTTTCTCTAGCAACAGCATCATTTCATATTCCCACTAACAACACACAAGAATTCCATTTCCCTGTTTCCTCATCAAAACTTCATATTTAATGTTTTGACCATAGTAACCACCCTAATGACTGGCAGGTAGAGCTTGTGTTTTAAGATCTTGGGAGTTTCCCATTTCTGTGCTCCGAGTTACAACATGTGCTGTAGAGTTTATCTCTCTTTTTCTGTTTGCCATGACTGTGTCCTCCATTAACAAAGGATGTAAGAAGCCTAAAAACATGATTTGTTTTGATCCCTCTGACATGTGGCCTCATGTTTTACACAAGTGACCCTATTCTGGGGACCAATGAATTGCTCCTGAACCACAGATTGATTAGCAGTCAATGAGATGTTTTGATGAAAAAAATAAATAATGATGGTCCCAAAGAGTATCTAACCAAATTTTCTTTCTCAGTTTCTATCTCAGGGTTTCTGTCTCTGTGGGCTATCTTCCTCTGGAGGATTAAACTTATAAAATATGAACCTAACAGTCCTTGAAGGAAGGGAAGTAAAAGCAACAAAAAGAGATGAATATCTGAGACAACACTGTGGTAGAATATTTACAGGCTCCACTTTGCCCAGTCAGATCATTGGAGCTACTCTGTTTTCCCTAGTGGTGCTCTAACATTGGGGACACCTGGATTTCCCACTGGATATTACATATTCTTCACCACACCTTCCCCATAAACACCATGACTTTTGTACCCTGTTACATGCCTCTGCTCTTTGCAACCTGAAAATGTCTATCATGAATTTTGTTGTTGTTGTTGTTCTATTTAGATATACATGACAGTGAAGTGTATTTTGACATATTATATAAACATGGGGTATTGCTTCCCGTTCTTGTGTTATATATGTTTTAAACAAAGACATACACTTACCAAATCTAAATAACCTTTCCATTTTATAACACTATTACTGATTTTTTTAAATTAGTGAGATACTTCTTTGCACAGCTAGGTTCCATTTTTTTGTTGTATTTAGATGCATATCTTAAGATTTCTTTTATGTTACTAGGAAAAATCAGAAAGAAGTTATCAGTACAAAAGGACTGATGAAAACAAGATGTCTGACACTAGATTAGAATTACAGAAAGCAAATGGAAAATTTTCAAAATGAATACATTCACAAACATTAACCACCACATACTCTCCCTGGTTAAAAAATAATCAAGAAAAGCATTTTCTTGTATTCAACCTTAAGATCCAATATTGAGTCATTTCAGTAAGTCAAATTCAATCTGAGGAACAACCTAAAGGAGCTGATAGCAAGGGGAACACACCATTTTCTGTCTTTGTTTTTTAATTAGTGTGTATAAAAGTTTAAAAGACGTAGTTTCCTTTCATTCACACACACTCCACCTACACACACATACACACACACACACACACACACACACTGTTACTCTGGTTAACTGGTTACTGTAGTATGGTCATAGCTAACTCAACCTATTTAAACAGAGAAACAAATGTGCTACTAAATGAGCCTCCTTCATCTAGTAATGTAAAAACAATAATGATGATAATAACTGGTCCTAAGCCAGTAACGTGAACAGGTGGCAAATGAGGAGAGGTCTGGAAGTCAGGCCATACTAACATTAAAATCAAAATCAAAGTATCACACCATTAAAATGTATAGAAGGAGCCGGGCGTGGTGGCGCACACCTGTAATCCCAGCACTTGGGAGGCTGAGGCAGGAGGATCACAAGTTCAAAGCCAGCCTCAGCAATTTAGCGAGGCCCTAAGAAACTCAGTGAGACCCTGTCTCTAAATAAAATACAAAATAGGGCTGAGGATGTGGCTTAGTGGCCAAGTGCCCCTGGGTTCAATCGCCAGTACCAAAAAAAAATGTATAGAAGGAGGAGGAGACCAGAAAATTTAAACTACAGATAGATTTCCGAATCTTAGTAGAAGTGACTCATGTCCCCTCTAGTAAGTATGTGAGCCATACTGATAGACTAAATAAATACAATTTTGACCCCAAACAGGAGGAATAAAAATCAAAGCATACAAAAGTCGCCCAAGTTCTTCCTAACTAGGCTGAAAAGCAAAAGGTGTTGAGCCTTATGTTCTCAGTTTATTCAAACTATTTAAAGTGAGGTGTGGAGAAGAGGGAGGAGGTATCAATATACACATTCACATATCAACTGATCATAAGCATAACATCTTCCTGGTTTTAACAAATTCGTTCTGATTCAAGCCATTTGCTGCATGATTATTGTACCAGCCACCTTTTATCCATTATCTAATTTAATCTCTACAACAAACCCATACAGTAAGAATTGTGTTCTACATTTTACACATGAAGTTCACATGACCAAAGATACAAGCTGGGTGACAGAGTAGGTATCCAAAAATCCATTTCACCTAACATCAAAACCCATGTTTTTTTTTTTTCCAGTTTATGACACTATCCTTCAGAGCAGATACTCAATACATACTAATAAATAATTTAACAAACATCTGTTGAGGAAAACATGCCAAAAGTTCTAGTCATAAAATTTCATACATTCTTGAAATATGCAATATATAATTCTATGTATTTTGATTCCTGGCTTAATGTTTGCAAACAAGAATTTATAGGCAAATGAATTCTGTCTACTATTTCTTCACATATATTCTGTCATCAGCATAGAGAAATTCCTTTACTTCTTTGTCTTACTTTCCCCCAGCAAACTGCTAATTCCCTTGTCTAGACCCCTGGCACTCCTTTCCTAGACAGCCATAACCTCCTTCCTGCCAGTCTCCTCGCACAACGGCCAAAGCTATTTTCCATGCCTGCCACTTTCATGATGTATTTTAATATGAAATCCCTCAGGTTTCCCAAGGCTCTACTAATTATGTAACTGTGGGTCCTTCCCTTTGGGAGCTCACCCCACCCCACCTGTCTGTTCCCGCTACTACTGTAACCCAGCTGTTTTACATATCATGTATTATGGAGGGCATACTATACCCTTCATCCCAGACAAACTGGCTCCTTTACATTCCCCTTCATCTCAAAGGTTCATGCAGACTGTGCCAAGTCATATTTGCAAAACCGGCTGCCAAGGAAGAAGTGCAAGTTAGCAAAGGGCTTTCTTGACTCTTATGAAGACTTTTGAACAGATAGCTTCACAGTTTACTCCAGGGGATCCCTCTTTACTGTATTACTGAATGTGGCAATCAGAATGAAGCTGAAAAGTCATTCCAAAAGGATTTACTAAATCAGACTTTAGTCTTAGGTGAACAGGTGACACTGTGTTCTAGCAAGAGGAGCATTCCAGTTATAATAGAAGCTGGCCTTTGGTTTGCCTTACTCCCTACTATCACTATTCCTCCTTGTTTTTAAATCTGTAGTTCAAAGATAGAGAACAGACTCCAGTTGAGGACTGGGAGATGATGTTCTTTTCTATTCATGAACACACCTTGGCCAACCTCAGAGGGTTTGTTCATTTGTGCCACATGACTGTTAATGTGACAGCCAGGGACACAACCTCAACTACACTCAGCAGTTCATAATTGGCATCACTTTATGATGTGTGTTAGGACACTTAGAGTATCTCTTGTGCTCTTTTCTGGGACTGCAATTTGCAAAGCCACTGTAAGCCAGAAGCTGCCAATGTCCATATTTGTCACTTTATGGAAAAGACTTGCTTGAAAAGGAAGGCAATGTAAAGTAGAGCCAAGAGGAGGAGAGAGCCCTGCCAGCATCATGTGAGCTCTTGGATTTAGTGGTGCCTAAAGAAAAAAACATCCCTTGGACTTTCTAGACATGCAGGCCAATAAATCTCTATGCCTTTTTTAGCTTAAGCAAGGGTAGTTTGAATATTTTTATCATTTGCAATTGCTTGAGCTCTAAATAATAAACAGTGTGTAGTTGAGAGGAAAGATGACTGTGTGAGCTGAATTTCACAATAGGAAACAGATGGTACTCTCAAACTGGATAATTTTAGAAAAAAATTTTAAATTAGGTTCTGTTTACAAAGCTGTGGGCAAGGTGGGACAGAACCACAGGGTTGTGAATCAATCCAGGATTGGTTATAGTAGTTTTATAGGTACCTTTAGCCTTGGAAGGACAAGGGAGTGAACAGTTACCAGAACATGAAAGACTCATGTAGAAAAAATGACCTTGAAAAAAAAAAAAAGAACAATGATGTTGAGTTAAGGGACACACATAGGTTAACATGAACTCATAGGAAAAAGGTCAGGGGAGCACACACACTGACCTCAGTCTAGTTATCGTCTGCTGCCTGGATCCCTACTGTCTATATTTAGCTGAAAATCAGAGAAGCCTATGATGTAATCCACATGAGTCCATCTCCTGGGGACGATATCCAGGTTTAGAAGAGTGAAAATTGATCTACAGTTTCGAGTGAAAGATATTCAGCACAGCCTACATGCCCTTCACCATTCACTCTTGCCCTTTATCCAATGAAAAACACATGTTCTCATCCCCAGAGACATATCAAGATCTATCGTATTTTGTATCACCATGGAGTGGTGCCAGCTCCATCATTCTGTCTCCTGTCTTTCAAGGTCACCACTGAGTGTGATTGCTGTACTTCTTCAGCAGGTTCCAGAAAAGCATGGAGATCTTTCTGTAATCGAGGCCCATACTTTTGTTTCCACATTTTCGCCTTGTGAATGCCCCATAAAGTCATAGCTGTGAATGAGGAAAAGACAGCAAACCAGTAGAAGCAGGTACAATGAGTCTGAGCCACCTGCTCCCACACTTCATAAATATGCTTAGGATTGGACATGTGTCTAGTACTTCAATTTCATAGCATAATATTGCTGTTTATACCCAGTGCTAAATTCTATAGATTGGATAATATTTCATAGATAACGGAAAGTTCAATGAATGTATAGTCATTCTATTTCTCATGGTAAAGTATTTAGTATTTTCCAGAGCCTAGCAGCAAGCCAGAAGCAACGTTTCAAATAGAAAACTGTTGTCAGTACAGAAGGGCATGGCCTTATTCCAGAACCCCAGGAATGTGCTGTTGGTTTTCTGATTGGGTTTGCCAGAGATCTGAAAAGCATTTATGTCTGTTACAGATACTTTCTTTATTAATAAGATTCCTACATTATGAGGCCCAGAGAGCAAAGCATAGAGCCCAGACCCGCTATGGAGCCCATTTTTCCTATGGGTCTGACCTTATAAATTATTGACAAATAAATGAAAGAATATACCTAAATATGTGCATTATCTACGAAATCCTAACTGATCTAGGTGTGCACCTTTTTTGAGGTATTGGGCATTATGTAAGGTGTAGCAACTCAAGATATCACAATAGGCCCACTGACCCACTCATATTTCAGACCTTACCATTTTACTTTCTCCTGCCTTTAGAATGCATCTATTTTATTAATACATCTTGTTACTTGTTACTTCATGCTTTCCAGACCCTGTTAACATAATGCAATCATTATATAGTAGATGAACGACGTTTTCAGTAAAATAACAAAATGATGTTGGTAGGTCTAGATTACACCATAATGCAGAGAGAGTCACCATAGCCCTTGAACAAAACTAATAGTGTACTGTAGTCCCTGCCAGGGAAATGCAAACCGCTTCTCATTTTCCTTACTGATTAAAATAACTCACACCACAGTTGTACCACAGTTGTACTTGTAGTCACCACAAGATTAAGGTGGCTATCATCTACTATGTTCCCATAACACACCTCTTTTTCATGACCCAAATAGGAATGTTAAAAATGTAAGTAAGGCTGGGTGCAGTGGTTCACGCCTATAATCCCAGTGACTTGGGAGGCTGAAGCAGAAGGATTGCAAGTTCAAACCCAGCCTCAGCAAAAAACGAGGTAATAAGCAACTCAGTGAGACCCTGTCTCTAAATAAAATACAAAATAATAGGGCTGGGATGTGACTCAGTGGTCGAGTGACCCTGAGTTCAATCCCCAGAGTACCCCCCACACACACAAAATGTAGGTAAGTGTAGCCATCATTTTATTTCGTCAAATTTTTGGTAGTGAAACAAAATCTCTGCAATAGTCCCAATAATGGGACATTGCTTTTGGTTCACTGTTTTATTGGGGGAGGAGAGAGGATAAGGTTTGGAGGCAGTCTCAAGAGTTTTCTACCATAACATATTCCACTTCATAGTCAGGACATCAATATGGGAATTTTGCTTTTATTAAATATATTAATTCCCAGAACTTTTTAAATAAGAAATTAATTGTAGTATTTATTCCCAGTCCCCAAAGAGCTATTACTAGATTGGAGCCAAGATTCCATCTATTACCTGGCTTCTGTAAAACCCAAGACCCTGATCATTAGGACACAGAGTTATTTGACATTTCTGGGATTAGTTTTTCTCTATAGGTAATATCTAATAACCTTCAGGAAGTCCAGACATACCTTTCCCTCAGTGCATAGTCACCATAATAAATGCCTTTGGATCAACTCTGGAAAAGCTTTGAGGAATTACTTATAGAATTGATAGGTCCATATTAAATGTCTTTCCTCAAAAGGACCAGGACTACATCTCACTTGAGGGAATTTTAGAGCTTGAACTAATTTAGATTAGGAAATTTGGTCGAGGGCATGGAACCCTTCAAGGACTTCAGTTAGGTTTCTGCACTGTGGATCACACAATTTTCTACTTATACATGTCAAACACTCCTTTAGAAGGTTCCCATGTATTTATTTCTAGCAATTCAATTATCAATTAAGTATTGTCACAGATCAAAATGATATCATTACCATTCCAACCCTATGGCTTATTATAGTAATAGCACTCACCTCTGATGATTATCTGCTACTAAATATCCTCCAAAAGTCTGAGAGTCCCAGTGCTCACAGTGAGATCAATGATTCCCATTACATTGCACTAGCCCCTCCATCACATCTGATCTAAAAGAATCCACAAGAGAACATTTCAAGAAAACTGGTGTCCCTCACAACAATACATTTAATGCTTTGGTGAATTCTGGGTCCTTTGGGCCCTCTTAAAGGATATGACTAGGGAGTTGCTAAGCAGTTCTGTTTAAAATGTATTCATTCAAATATTCTCATCTTCCTAAATCTTCAAACTTTTCCTCTCAATATGCCAGGCAAGTTCCACACCTGAGTTTAGAAATCAATTAATAATCATAACACACTACTAGTAATCTTCTTCTAAGGCCCTGGAGATGGCCTAATAAGTATAGACTTCCAGGTCAGTGTGACCATGTCAATGTCATGCCCTGTTTAATCTTTGTATTTCTCTCCACTGCTCTAAAATATTTAGAAATTTTCTCCCACACCATGTTCCCAGGCTCCTGCTGATACAGACTGGTCAATTTCTCTGTATATGCCCTTTCCTCATGGAGGCATATTTGAACTTCTCATATCATGCTAGGATATATTGGAAAATAACTCTCATTTTAGGTCTAAAACAAATGAGAGTTGGTGAAGTTGGGTCTTGAAGAAAATCAGTACCAGTTCAAATCAATGGCCTTAGAATCAACCACTAAAAAGCTTTCATACAGAAGAGGACTATTTGGAGAAGGGAGTTGGGTAGACTCCTCCCCAAGCAAGAGAATCTAGAAGGTCAAAATCCTCATCCCTGTCTGTGTCTGCTCAAATTTTCTAATCCCCTACCTCAGGGTGCAACTCCTTTCTTTCTAGTTTTTTTAGATGAGAAATCTGGAAGATCTGAGCATTTAACTGACCCTACAGTTCCACATCTCTTATAATCAATCCTCAGCTGGTGCCTCAACCAAACGTGTCCTGCAACAAAGATGAGGAATTCCCTCAATGCTGCCATGGAAGTCTTCTCCACAGGCATTATGTAAATTTGTATCTCTTAATTTCTCTTTTCCCTAAGTAAGCTCTTGAGGGAAAGAAAAAGCCAGCTTAGTCTGTGATCTTTATAATCTCGAGTTGTCACTCTGATCTCCTCATACTTTTCTCCATCTGCATATCATTCTACACTACCATCAATGGTGATTAAGGTGATACCAATGTCTTTCCATGCCATAGATGACCTATTTCAACCTTCCCCGACAAGATGATTATCCCTGTACTCCATGAATGTAGGAGAGACAATCCTAGAATCTCTTTTCTATGTCCAATTTTCTATGGCCACTTCCAGTTCCAATAAAACCTAAATATGATTCCAATTATTCAGGGTCACAGTAGGAAAGAAAATTCATATTCAAATTAGGACAAATCAAAGAAGGCTTATTTAAAAGGGACAATTTATCAATATGGTGTTCAGGGAAACCAAAAGAGAGAGTGCTTTATTCCAGGTTGTTACAACCCATAGTCAAGAAATTTTCAGTATCTAGAAGTTGAGAGACAAGAAGGTGACTTTTGCAGGTTCTAAGTGAAAGATCATTCCAGGAAAAGGTAACAAGTACAAAGACCTGAGAATCCAAAGGAAGAACAAGTAGGACAGTCTCTTGAACAGAGTAAGGGGAAGGCTCTTGAGAAAGAGGACAAAGAGGGAAGGGAAGCCGGGTGCGGTGGCGCACGCCTGTAATCCAAGCAACTTGGGAGGCTGAGTCAGGAGGATCGCGAGTTCAAAGCCAGCCTCAGCAACTTAGCGAGGCCCTTAGCAACTCAGTGAGACCCTGTCTCTAAATAAAATACAAAATAGGGCTGGGGATGTGGCTCAGTGGCTGAGTGTCCTTGAGTTCAATCCCTGGTTCCAAAAAAAAAAAAAAAAAGAGGGAAGGGAGGTTGTTGATAGTGTGGGAATTGTGGGACTTTTGTTTCTACTGTCCATTACAAAGGAAAATTTCAGAAGTTTCAAGCAGATTAATAACCCAATTTGACTTCCATTTTAAAAGAATCACACAGGAAATTCTGGCAACAATGGACATGAAGACTAGTTGGAAGGTAATCATCATGAAAGGCGATGGAGGCTTGGACAAACAAGGTGGTGGTGGAGGTAGCACCCAAAGGTCAGATCCTGCCTACATTTTGAAAACTGAACCTGACAGGAATTGCTGAAGAGTTGAATATGAGTCATGAGATAAGAAGAAATAAAGAGTAAAGTTGGGGACTGAACAGATTAAGAATAAATTTGCCATTGACAGACATAGAGATTATGAAAAGAAAAGCTTTGGTGGGGAAGAATAGGAATTTCTGTTTTGAGCATGTTAGATTACTTGTGCTTTTGGAAAGCCAGGTGGAGGTGTGAAGTAGGTAACTAGATATGTACACTGAAGTTCAGGGGGAAAGATCCGGGTCAGAGATGTAATAAGGAGCATCAGCACAGGAATGGCATTGCAAGCCAGAACTAGATGAGATAACCTGGGAGTGGATAGCAATATGGAAGAGAACCAGCAATTTCAAATAGGAACTGGCCTCCAAGCAAATTTCATCCTAACCTAATTATTCTGAGCACCTTTATAATTGTGGAGGGTCCAGAGACTATTCTATTTCTCAGTGGAACTACATAAAGTTCTGATTTAAGGCTGCCAACTGTCATGGGCAAGTTAATAAAGAAGAACATGGATGTGAGAGAAAACACAACCTCTTTAGACTTGTATTTCTTCATTCCCTCAGGTTTCACACATTTAAAATGTGCCAGGAAGTACTTAGTACAAGCTTCATCAGGGCCTCCACAACATGAATGGTGCACAGGCAGCTCTCAGACCTTTTGGAGGAAAAATTTTGGCCAGCTGAATCCAAACTAATTTCTTAAGGATTTTTCTGAGCAGTCCTTTAGAGACCATAGGGAAAAGGATTAATATGCATCCACCATAGGCAGTAGCAATGCTTGTTGTTTGTCCCCTAGTAAAATCACCAAGGCCCAAAGCAGACTTGATGCTTTTGAATAAAAATTTATGCCCAGTAATCGTTAAGTAGTGCTTTTGATGATATCCCCCAAGGGGATCCAAACTGTAAGCCCTTTAATCAATCTAGCATTCTGACTTGCATGTCAAAAACTTGCTCCTCAACAAATGGTTTCAACATATTTTTTATTGTTGGTAATCGCAATGTCCCATGACACTTCTGCCCTGGTGTTTGCCCTAGTTTTTACTAGAAGATAACAAGGTATGGATATTAAATGATTTGTCAAGTCACAGAGCAAGTCAGAAATTGGCTGTCTGATTCCAGCCCTGGATTTACTGCCTTGCTTTTTTTTTTTTTTTTTTCCCACTTTACTTCAACAAAGGATTTCTTTAAAACTACACACAGTCACCAGCCAATGTCAGTTTTAGATGCACCAATAAAACTGGGAGCACCTTGGAAGCCAATATTATTTTGAACCCTGTTCCCAGTGACCCTTCAGCCTGCAAATTTTGAGTATTACTTTCCCAATTTTGAAAGATAATGGAGAAAGAGGACAGAAATAAACCCTGGCTGCAACTAAAAATAATTTTTTAAAATATACCAAGCAATATACAGTTGTTAAATCCTTTACCAAGGAGTGTCAGGACATACCATATATTATTTCATGACCCTTAAAAATAACCATTTTTATTTTGCTGACTTAGTTGTGTCTCATAGAAATATGGACAACACTGAACCAGGCAAGTGAAGAACTTCCAGGGCTGTGTTCCTCCTGGTGGGCCTGTGCCTAACGTGAGGCAAAACTGAATTTCCTCACTAGTAAAGCTGAGCTATAACATTTGCTCTGCTTGCCTTATGAATGGTCATGAAGATCAGATACATTATTTCATGTTAAAGTATAAGCACTAAACAAATAATAATAACAATAAAGGTAGTTAATATTAAATAGTACCTTGGGCTAAGTACTCTTCTAAATGCTTGTCTCTAAATCTTCAAAGTAGTCCCCGTAGCACATCGAAGTATTATTTTATCTTCATTAATCCATTTCTTAGCTAACATATTCAAGTGCTAGATATACACAGCTCTTGATGGTTTTCTTACATGGATATTAAAAATGGATCATGAACCACCTTCTCAACCAGCTATTAACCTTCACCTTGCTAAGTGATGAACCAATTCTAAGGAGGCCAGGAAATGCATCACAGCCTCAAATCCACAAGTGAGTTGTGACTAAAACTGTGGAAGCCCTAGAATTCCACACAGGGATTTAGGTTTCAAAGTAACAGTGTAATTAAGGGAGAAGTAGGTGCTACCGTGTGCTGGTGAAGAAATTGGTTTTGAAACAGTGTTTGCATAGCAATCATAGTGCATTTTTGTCTAATGAATAATTCATGTATAATATATGCAGTGCATATAAATATATGCAATGTCTATAAAATATATAATGCAAATGAATTGTAGCCAAAAATTTTTTAATGCTTTTGTTTACACTTTGTAGAAGGTGAGTAAAATGGCAATTGTCCACATCAAAGAATATGTTTGGTAGATGACAGCAGACAGTGATTTTAGGGAGATACGATGTGACTCTACCTACTGCCTAGCATGATGACTGAGTGGAAATTTGTTCAGGCAGATGATGTGCAGCTATGAGCTTCAGGTTTCTCTTTCCTGTCTTTGCCCTCTCCTTTCATTTGTTTGTTTTGATTTTGGGTTTTGGTGCAGAGGATGGAACCCAGGGCTTCTTGCAAGCTGAGCATATGCTCTACCACAGAGCTACCCCACCCCCTGCTGTCTCCTTTCTAATCACTTTTATACTCTACCTTCTATCCTTTCATTTCCATTGCTCTCCCCTACTCTTGAGCTCTTTCTTCTTCCCTCACTGCCAGCCTCTTTCTACAGTCTCCTCATTGCCCTCCCTCTCCTGCCTCCCCTCCTTTTTTCTCTTTCTCCACTGGCTTCCACTTTTTCCTCATTCTATTTTTTTTATCTGGGTCCCTTCCACAACCTGCTAGCCCAGCAGTCCATTTCCTCCTGATGGAGGAATGCTTCTTCCTACTCTACATGTATATTGCCAGAGCCTCCCCTGCTACCACAAACTACCTGGATTCTTAAAAGGAAAGGATTTTTTAACTGCAACCATAATACCAAGCCTGCTGCCAAAATTCCCCCACATCATCCCACTCCACACAGCTTACTGAACTCTCCATCCCAACAGTCATGAACCCCCTATGTCCTCTCCATATCTCTCAGATACAGAGCACTGACCAGCCTTGATGCCCCCAGAAGCCTAACCTCTTGCAGACATCTCTGACCCAGTTCATCTCTGAGGTCAGAGATCCTGCCACTCCCACCCCATGCCTCCTAGTTCTGTGTCCCCCAGTCACCCACATCCTCTAAACACAGACTTGTCCAAGTTAAAACTTCACTTGAGACAACACAGGTAAGAAAACAGAAACTGGCAACACGGAGTGGGGAAGATAAGGGTTTATGTGTGGATCTAGAAACTAAGAGGACCACTAAATAGACGGGATTGACATAGGCTTAAGTGGTCACAGAAACTTGAAATCACATTCAAATGGGTAAAAATAAGCAGAAAAATTAAGAATCATTTATAAATGAAAGGTTATATTGCTAGAGGATGAATTTCGAAGCAAGGAATCAAGGAGGATTAGCAAAGCAATTAATGGACTGCTTTGTACGTTATGTTAAGAAGGAACAAGATCCAAAGACCAGGGAGAAGAAACTGGTACAAAAGGGTTTGTCTGGCATAGCTTGAGCCCAGCAGGAAACTGCAAGGCAGATTCCTAACAGGGCATGAGGAGGTCTACATGTGACCACGTGGATCCCAAGGGGTCTGCATCAGGCACTCAAGGCTCGGAGGATCAGAGTAATTCCTGTCCCAGAAGAACAGGGTTCCTTTTATACCTGCCAAACATCCTGCATCTCGGTGCATGGCAAGGATAGTACTAAGTCCACAGCATTCAGTACTTCTTGCCAATTGACTGAACTGGGGCAATACTTCATTGGCTAAAGAAAAAAAAATTCACATGCATTATACATGTGATGCCCAGATTCCAAAAAGTCTTGGAGGGCTTAGAAGTTTCAATTTTTTTTTTTTTTTCCCCAGTAGGGGCAAAAAGACATAGTCCATCTGACATAAGAAAAAAAAAAAAGCCAGGACATAGAATTCTAGACTAGAACTTCTGCTTAACATTTCTAGTTCAAGAAATGTTTTAGTGCCAGGCACATCATATTTCCTTAGGGCAAATGTATAAAAGTTTTAATTTTTAATAAGGAATACATTGAATGAGAGTATATTTTATACTTGTTTTCATTGTATGATTTCTTTACTTTATAAATTACATCACTGACATCTGATTGATTTGCAGGCATCCAGCGTAGGTGCCATTTTTCAAGAACACAACAATAATATGAAAGCACCCTGCGCTCATGTCTTTTCCATTAAGTAGGCAAAAAGACAACCACTTTCGCCCTAAACCTCAGGGTTATTTTAAATTACAGGTAATGAAAATCTAACGTACCTTGACTTCATCAAAGCAACAGTGCTACATAAGTGTCAGGTCCATCCATTTTGAAGAGTGCCTCCTTTTCTATAACCTAACAGCTGACCTAAGGAGAGAAGAGATTGATTTAGACCTAAATCAGGGTCACTAAGGTCAATTGTGTGATCATCAGACTGTAGGTTCCAAAATTTCTTGTTTGAGAATGGGATTGCAGAACTGCCCCTGCTAATGTAGATATCAATAGAACAACAAATACAACAGCCATGCAAGTTTGGTTGGGCTCCTGTAGAAATGTGGGCTGATGAAAGATCAGATTAGTCTGTTTTCTCCAGAAAATAAGAATCAATAGCTCCCTATGACTTTTTGGAATGTCCCCAATATATTAATTAGAAATTTTTTAGGTTCGAGTAACAGGAACTCTCCCCTACTACGTGGACCAATATCTTCTTAGGTTTCTCACAGATTTGAAGCTATAGGAACACAGATCTCAGAACCCAATATGGCCAGGATTCTCTTTGCCTCTCCTTCTCCACTATTTCTCTCTCTTTTTTTCACTCCTTCTCAATCTCCCCACCTCTCTGAGAATGACAGAGACAAACCTGGAGCATTTTCTTCTTTTGCTTTATATTGCAAATAGACGTTTGCTGTTTTAGAAAAATAACCACTTTCCAGAGAAATTTAGGTCTTCCCAATTTTGTAATTACATCCCAAATTAATTTTCCTTTCCTACCATCTACCTGCCAATTTTGGCAAAGGATTTTGTTGGTTCACCTTCGGTCATGACTCCCCTACTGGAAGCTTCAACATGGCCTAGAGTATCAGGTAACAGGATAGTCCAAGCCTGAGTCACATTCCCATTGTGACTACAGCAAAGTCTCTGGGGGGGGATGATATCTCTTGGAGGTCATATGTATTGATTGAAAACATGTCCAGAACCATATGAAATTTGGGGAGAAAGCTGATTTTCCAAAGAAAGGGACTTTGGACCAACAAAAAAAAAATAGTATGCCATACCCATTGCTTTATATATTTGTCTTTTTCCTTCATATAAATAAAATTACATTTTTCAAAAAATTTTTTAAATTTTTTGTATTCTTTTGTTCCATGAGGATTTGGTTCAGTTCCATCCTTGAGATTAGTGTATCTCTGGCTGATGTGTAAGGTGTCAGGTAGCTAGCAAAAGAGCATTGTAAATTACATTCATTATGAGACTCAAAGCAAATAGGTGTACCTGCCAAACAAGTACAATGACATAGATGGCAGCATGAAAGGGTAGAAAGAACATGGGCATTAAAATTGGACTTTGCCTCATATTAGGCGGTGATCTTAAACAAGTGGCTGATTCTCTGAGCTGCTCCCACATTATAAATGATAGTACTATCCGTCTCACAAGATTTTATCAGTGTGAGGGGATACAAAGAGAATATTTTGCATAGTATCTATAATACAGTGCTTAGAAGATATTGCTCCTCTGTCCCTAATACCTATAAACCCACTATCAAAATTTTCTCACTGTTTTGTACAGTTCAAGTGGAGAGATTTACAGAAAACATTGGCTACAGTGATCCCTGACATGTATGACCTCCCCGCATTCTGAGAAGCAATCAAATGGAAATCATGATGAGAGTAAGAAAGAACTCGATGACCCTGTGCATTTAGAAGATCTTTTCCAGGAAGTAAAGACAGTGTGAGCACCAGAAGCACTTTAGCAACCTCTGAGCAGAAGGAAAAGAGAATAGATATCATATTATAAAGATGGCATAGCTTAAATGTCTCCTCCCAGAGAGGCCTTCACTCACCCTCTGATTTAAAGAAGACCTTGATTGTCTACTGCTCTATCCCAGGACCTAGAAGAGTCCCTTGCCAGTAACTGACACTCAATGAATATATGTTGAATAAAAGGAAGAGGAGGAAGAAAGAAATGTTCTTGATTCAGGTCAGAAAACCAGCAGAGAAGCAAAATGAAGTATAAAATGAAGACCATATTTTGCAGGGAGTATTGTTCAGCTGGTGAGTCATTGACTTGCTTTGCTGACAGTTTAATTTTTAAGGGTGAGGATGTGATAAAAGGCCAGTCCTAGCCATGAAGGAAGTAATCAGTAGGTAGCATTTAAAAGCAAATTTATTAAAGTGATGGTTAAACTGCACAACTGTACCCAGCGAATGCTTATTTCAATTCCAAAAGGAAAATAAAATGTTGTACCCCATGGCTAGGAGAATTAAACTCTCTCATCTCTTAATAAAAAATTATCCCAAGACCATTTGCTTAGTGCCTGCTATGGATAAGACAGTATTTAGCTTTTATACCAGGAAGTAATTATGTTGTACCACCTTACACATGAAAACCTGAGACTCAAAGAGGGAAAATGACTTGTCTAAGCTCACATAGTTGGAAAGCAGTCTGAAGTTTAGCCCAAAGTCATCCAATTTAAAGCCTAGACAATCTTCCTTTGTGAAATATATAGGCACACTGCCTCTATGAAATAAATTGTTCAAAAATTGCCAAAAACATGAAATGTTCAAATACATGAAAAGTGTTCAACATCTTTAGAAATTAGGGAAATGCAAATCAAAATTATACTGAGATTTCATCTCACTACAGCAGCCATCAAGAATACAAATAATAATAGATGCTGGAGAGGATGTGGGGAAAAGAATAATTTTACACTATTGGAATGGTAAATTAGTACAACCACTATGAAAATCAGCACGGAGTTTCCTCAAAAGACTACAAATGAAAGCACCATATGACCCAGTTATCCTACTCCTTGGTATATATCATAAAGAATTAGTCAGTGTACTATAGTAATACATGTATACCCAAGTTTACAGCAGCACAAATCACAATAGCTGAGTTATGAAACCAGCCTAGGTGCCTGACAACAGAAGAATGGATAAAGAAAATGTGGTATATATACAATATATACACAATGGTGTTTTATTCAGTCATAAAGTAGAGTGAAATTATATCATTTGCAGGAACATGGATAGAACTTAAAACCATTACATTAGGTCAAATAATAAGAGAAATTCAAAAAGTCAAATTTTACACATTTTCTCTCATATGTGGAAGCTAGAGAGGAAAAAGAAAAAGAAAGGTGTGTGGGGAGGGGATCTGATGAAAATAGAAGGGAAACCAGTAGAACAAAGGAAGGGGTCCAGGGAAAGGGAGAAGCAAAGGAAATAGGAGGCACTGAGAGCAAAATCACCAAATTATATTGTTATATTGTGTGCATGCATAAATACATAACAATGAATTCCACTGTTTACATATAATTATAATGTACCAAAAAATAAATTAGAAAAAAGAAATATTGTTCTTTTAAACCTATAAACTACCTTATTGAATATTAAGAACTTTATCAAGCCTCTATCTGTAGCATTATTGAAAAGTTTCTCTTAAAATGAAATGCTTTCATTTTAATCCTGTTTCTAATGGAGTTCTATTATAACATTCAAAGTACATTTTCATAGAACAGTGGGGCCCAGGGCATAATAGAAACATTCTTACCCAAATAGAACTCTTTAAAAAATCATGCTCCTGATAAAGTTAATGTATAATGATAAAATATTCATGTAAACCAAGCCACACAATTCAAACTGAGCACAGAAGTCATATTTATGTCTGACAAGAGCTCAACGTCTAAAACCAAAAACAAATGGCAGAATTCCATTGCCTTAAAGTTACTCTTCTGCCTCTGGATTTTTTCCCCGTCTCCTTCTCACTGAAGCACAACTCGACTTATTTAGTTCTAGAAGCCAGCAGCTTCTCCATGTGCAGAGGTAGAATTTAGAAACAGAAAATTTCAAAATAAGTTGAAAGAAACCTAATGAGGAAATTGATTTCTAGAAACATAGAGCCAACAGCATCTGAAATGTAACTCCTAGGAGTCCCCAGGCAACACACCAGGTTTTCTCTTTACTTTATAAATTCATACAGTCATTGCATTTTAATGCCCAAAAGCAAGTGGAAACTTCCGCTCCTTGATTTTGATGCACATTAAAGATCTGGATAAATGAAGTAACTCATCCAGCATGGCATAGCTCATTAGAGAGTCTTCTGTGTCTCTTTATAAGATTCACTTTTACAAACCAAAAACTATAGTTCAAATAGCTCAATATAGCAGGCTATGCTAACAAATTAGCAAGTCACTATAAATTCAGTAATGATTACCTTTTTATCAAATTGTTAAAATGAAATTTTATCAAATTTTTAAAAATTCTTTCTGTAGAAATGTGAACTGTTTACAATAAAAATGTTTTGTGAATCTATAAATGAATAAGTTGAAGTTAAAGCTAAGCGGTCCAGCTTGTATTTGCAAGAGTCAACAGTAGAATTTAGAGCAATCTACTTTATACCCAGATAGGATGAAAGAGACTGGGGCAGAGGATTCAGAACAGCTAGGATATTATTAGCAAAATATTTCCTTAATAGAAGCGTGCCAATTGGCACAGGATACACAGGGACCAATTTGGAGTGGAAAACGAGAAAGGATCAAAGTGCCATGGAAAGTGGGAGCGAATGAGAAGGAGCTGAGAGATGAATCCATGCAGCCTAACTCATTTTCCTGCTTTGGCAGCCCTTCAGGACCAGCAGAACACGGTTCTGTCAATGGATGTGTTCAGCAAGGATTTAAAAAATAAAGCACTTCTACAGACCTGCCAAGCTACATTAAAAAAAAAAATTAAAAACCACTGACAATACTCTCGGGGATGTGAGGTTCCAAGAGTCAGGAAAGCACAGCCCTAGGTTTCTGCTTGGTACCTTCTCCCTTTTGCTGTATTTCCCGCACAGCCCTTTCACACAGATACAGCAGGGGGTCACAGAGTAAATTGATACATTCTACACCACGTTCCTCAGATTTTGAAAGCTTTTTAAAAAATCATTGGCAGCATTTTTTATTATTTTAATCATTTGCAATTTCATGTTGGAGTTTGACATAAGGCCATTTTCCATTTTTGCTGCCAGTAATAGAATTTGGTCAACTGCCTCTCTGAACAGTTCTGCACTATTTCTCCCCACTATCTATAATGTGACCTAGTTTTGGTGAGAGGAAAGAGTTCACAATCCTTAAGTACAACTGCTGGGGGGAAGCTCTTTGCCAGATATGGGAAGCTCCTGACCCTCATGAAAACTCAGAGTGGATAGGTTAAGTGTCTGGTCCTTAGAGTAGCAGAGTGCTGGAAATAGGGCAAGGTTTCTTGGAGTCAAATTAAAAGGAGAAGGCTACCATCTCCTGATCAGGTTACCAGAATGGGAGGCGTGACACTGGACTTTGGGGTGACATTGGGGCCCTGCAATACTATTCACTTGACTTATGAATCTCACTGAAACTTAATCCTAACATCTAAATGTGGGGATACAGATTAATATTTTTGAGACTATTGCTTAATAGGAAAAGGTCTGTGAAGAAAGCCCCAGAAAGAGTGTCTGTAAACTATAATCTGACATATGAAGATCATTTACTACTGTTACCAAGCAAATTAATTTCCTTTGTGTACACACACACACACACACACACACACACAAGATACAGGCAGAATAATCCTACTTACTTCATTACTTTAGTATATTTCTATTTCCCTACCTCACATAATTTATTGTTCTATTAGTGTGATACATTCAATCAGTCTGGTGAGGCATGCAATGAATTTGTCTTTGATGAAGGTAGTTGAAGAATGACATCACTGGGACACAGGGAAAACGTCAAGAAGCCTCCTACCATATTCCATTGGAACAGAGTTTGGAAGTGAAGGTAAGTGGAGGAGAAATTGGGAGCATCCAAGTCATTGCCTTAGTGCTGCAATATTCATTTTAAAAGAGAACATTTATATAAAATAAAAAATATGATACAATTTCATTTATATGAGGTACCTGGAATAGTCAGATTCATAGAACAGAAAGTAGAATGGTGGTTGCCAGGAAATGAAGAATTATCATTGAATGGGTTCAGTTTCAGTTTGGGATGATGGAAAGTTCAGGAGAGGAATAGGCATGATGGTAGTACCACAATATGTATGAACTCAATGCCAAAGAAGTGTATGCTTAGATATGGCAAAAATGATAAATTTTATTTGCACTACATATAATCACTACTTTTCAAAAAGGAAGTTTTACATCATATGATTTAGCCTCTTGACATTGAATCACTGATTTTATTGAGGTTTTGTTAAAAAATAAGTATACAGTAATTAGTGATATATATCAAGTCCTACCATAAATCTCTAAGGAAAGGAAAATACTTGTTGATGAAGATGTTTTATTCCAAGTTATTCTGGATTGTCATGCAGTCAGAAACACATTTAAAAAATAAAATGTCTGGATTTATCAAATTCTTCATATTTTAGTAAAGCCTAGCTTTACCACATCTAAGTACAGTCTGTCCCCTTTAAAGAAGTGGAGACAATTTCATCACCTATAACTGAGTTCCAACTACTATAAAATTCATGGAGGAAAATGAAAGTCATTAGTAGGATGAACAAAACAATTTGGGACCCAAAGCAAAAATACTACTTATGCCACACTGCTTATAGCCAAGATAAATACATGCACAAAAAACTCATAAATCCAGTGAAAATTTTGGTATTCACAGTAAAAGAAAAAGCCAAGGGTTTTTGAGGTATATAAAATGCTAATCAACATGAAGCAAATTTTAAGACCAAATGCAGAAAATGATTAAACTTGTACTATCATCACTGGAAATTAGAAGGTAGAAAAAAATGGAAGTCATTCTTCCTGCTATTGAAAGAGCTATAACAATTTGAGTTGATATCATTTTATTTCAAAACAAGATAAAAAACTGGATCTGATGAAATTATAGGTGTGGCATCCTAATCAAAAGGAGTAAGGGGAGACCAAGGAAACTAATTCAGATAAAGCCAATTCCTTTAAAAGGACTCACTCAGTAAGTATTTCTAAAAGCAAACTCATTTCTGATCTGACGGTCATCACAGTATACTTTGTGAAGTACTACAATCTCTGAATGTCCTTATACTAGAGTCAGAGTGTTTTCTCCTGCAAGATACTGAGTTCATGAAAACATAACTGTTTACTTCAATGTCAATAACTGCCTTAACATTGTTTCATCTTAATGAACAATACTTGCTGATACATCTCTATTAATTTAATCTCCAAAGGAAGCAATAAATTGGAAAATGTTTCATTCAATCCCTAAAACTCCTTACCAAATTCTGAAAGAAGAAATTGTATCTCTGAGGCCTTGGAGCTCTTACAGCATCTTGGAACACCAAGAATAACTAAGATTCGTCAAGGCTCATGAGACCTGAGAACTTTGGAGCAGTCTCCTTGGGAGCAATTCTTCACAGCACACACATCTCCACCATCTAAATTCTCTTTTCCTTGTTCCCTTTTACCCCTACTCAACAAACATGGTAGCTTGTTCTCAGAGGTATAAAATTTCATTTCTTTCCTAATCTTTTCCCTCCAAGTTTATACCCTTTTCTGTTTTGTTATTAAGGTACCTATGCCAGTGCAAGTTCTCTGGCTGTTTCTTGTTTGTTATTTCACATTGGGAATTGGATTTATTGATCCAATGACTACCTGAAAAGCCAGACAAAAAGGCAAAAGTTCCATTAGTTTTCTATTTTCTTCTCGTATAACTAGAGATTGTTTTTTTCTTCCATTAAGAATTTTTAAATGAAAAATCATTCCACCTTATTTATTATTTTACTAGAAAAACGTTTTGTCCGAATTACTTTGGGTATAGCTAGTCTTAGTTTTCACAATTGCTGATTTATTACACGTGGTCAAAATTATATGCATGGCATTATGTCTTAGGAGAGATACACAGACTCTCACACACACAGGCATGAACACAGATAAGCATGTTCACATGCATGCTGCAACCCATCTTGGTTTTGAATCTTTATCATGCCCTCAGAAATTCTATAAACTGAACTCCCATAAGCTGAACTCTAGTAACTTATGCTTAATAAAAGACAATATAAACATGCATCTGCAAAGTGTTTTGAACTCACTTGTGGGGCATTCTCAATCATAAACAACCATATTTTCTTTCAGCATTTGTTGTTAAAATGTACAATAGTAGCAGATGCAACACACAAAACCTAATGTAATGAGAATATTTGGCTCACATAAAGAGTAAACAGATTTTTCAAATATATTATTTCTCAAAGAAGTAACCTGGAATGTGAGAAATGACTGGAAAGAAGCATAGTTATTAATGCACTTTCTTTTTCAAAATCCTGAAAACCAGCCATATGTTCTACATTATGAATATGCAGATGGTCTCAATGCAGTTATTTTTTCTCTAATTAAAGCCATCAGGGTAAAATAATGCAGCAGTTTGGAAAGCTGGTTCAGCTGGGTCTCTTTCTTCCCTTCTCTAAAAGTGCACCAAAGCCTCTCCATGTTTATATAATTTGGGGATTCTTGCTGTTAAATGAAAAACAGACACAAGCAAAGCAGCAGGTAGCATTATTCTTGTGTTTCTTATGGTAAATTCTGCACTCGAAGAAAAGGCATCTCACAGATGGATTTCTCTTAGATACTTTTGTATAGAACCAAACTTTGGCATTTCATAAGCCATAACCTCTCTGAATTCAGGATGCTTGCTGTGTCTGTCCTTGATCCAACACTGATGTTGAAATCAAGTGCATCAAGTCAATCTGCCAACCTGCCTACATGAATGGCTGCTGTAAGCCGAGCATGTCAACTGCGACTGGTTACGTTGTTCAAGGTAGAGGTTTGAGATTCTTGTATAAGGTGCTATACACTCCTCTTTGAGGACACATTGGGATCAACCATGGGTGATGAGTATTTGAATGGCTTCTCTATTTGTTCTTCATCTGCAAAAATCTCCAACAAAATAATCTTTTTCAGATTCTTTCTCTTTCTTACCTCTGACCTTTCAGCGATCATAGAACTATTTGCTTTTTCAAGGAATTGTTAGGAAGGCAACCTGAACTAGAGAAGCTAGTCTTATGAAGGTAGGCTTAAATTTAAGCTAATTTAGTTACCTTTATTAATATCATTGTTCTGATAAAAAAACACACACACACACACACCTTTTTTCCCTTAGCACATACATATATTAGAAAATGTGGTACGCAGTTCTAAAAGGAATAGTTGAGGCGGGGAGCTACAGGAAAGAAATGCATGCGTGGACAAGATGCCATTCTTTGTGCTATTTTAGAACCTAGCTTTCTTTAATCTACCAAACTTGAATAACTGGACTCATCAGTGCTGCAGATTTGGCTGCCAGAAGGCAATGATAGCCTCAGAACATGCGGGCAGGGTGAGCAAATATGCATTCACCGGGAAGGTGGTCTTCCATATGGGAATTCTGAGTCATTAAATGCAAAAGATTTTTTTATTAAACTGAAATAACAATCTCTAACTGAGCACAATTGGAAAAAAAACTTTAAAAAAGAGTAAGAAAGGAAAGAATGTTTTTAAATAACTATCGAAAGTAAATTTTTCAACAATTTTACCTAAATATGGCATAATGACAACTCCAAATTGTGGGGGAAGACAAAAGAGAAAGACTGATACATTTACCAGAAAGCAGAGGGAAAGTAAAAACTCTGCGTTGTGAAGGTTTCTTCCCCTTTTCTAATACATGTGTGCTATGGTTTAGATACGAGCTGTCCCCAAAAGCTTATGTGTGAGACAACGAAAAATGTTCAGAAGTGAAACGATTTGAGTATGAGCATTTTAACCTAATTAGTGGGTTAATCTTTGGGGTTTATATTTTGTCTTTCTCCCCCTGCTTTCTGGTTGCCATGTCCTGAGCTGCCTTCCTCTACCATGCCCTTTAACCATGACGTTCTGCCTTATCTTGGGCCCTGAGCATGCACTGAACCTCTGAAACTATGAGCCTCAAATAAGCAATTCCTCCTCTAAGTGGTTCTTGTCAGGTATTCTAATCACAGCAACGGAAAAGCTGACTAAAATGATGTGCATCTGGACACTTTTCTAGTCTGCACTGAAATTATATATCACATAAATCCTCATAATATTTTCAGGGCAAATTGAAGCTACATAGGTTGTAAGATCTATATGAAATGGTCATGCTAGTTGAGTCTTCTGAAGGATCTTCTGACCATCGGAGGGTCTGCATCAAGTCCTAGGGGAGCTGCCACAGATCCAGCTGGGAAGAGAGAGGCTCACGGCATTCTCAGATCTCTCCAAGTTTCTTACTGCTTGTGGGGGTTACTAAGCGTTCACTTCCAACACACCTTTCTACACCTGGTGATTCTGAGGCTGGGGCTCTTCAGTCCAGTTGTGCTTTGCCATTTGAGTCCCTACTAGACTTCACCAGTAGGGGGCAAATGGAAGAGGGGAAGGCCAGAAGAGGAGAAGATTTGCTCCTACTGTCTGCCTCCTGAATATCTTTTGTTTCTTGTTCCTTGGGGCTTTGGCTTCTACCTACAATCACCTGGCAATACTACCTTTGTCAAGCAATGTCAGTTCCTTCCAGTAGCAGAAGTTTGAAGTCTATCACTCACAGACCTGAGGTATCACCTGAGAGATTTTAGAATCAATGTCCTCATTTCCCTTTCCAAGACCCCTCTCCTGTTAGCCAATACCCATTCTCAGAGGTCTGTGTCCCAGCTTCTCAGTGTCTCTCACTGAACTCAGAGACTCAAACTAGGTAGCATCCACACCTCAGAAGTCACTTCTTCAAGATTCTCTGTTTAGGCCTGGGGATGTAGTTCAGTGATAGAGCACTTGCCTAGAATACATGAGGCCCTAAATTTGATACCCAACACTGAAGAAAACATTATCTATTTATTAATCTCACCTTCTTCCCTCTGTTCCCCACATCCCTAAGGCACAAGCACTCCAATTTGTATATCATATTTAGTCTCCCCAATAATCAATTTAAACAGAAAAAAAAAACTAGTAAATGGAAACTACTAAACATTTCTAAAACTCCTTAGCAAGTTGGAACTCAAATCTCATAGCAATAAGTATTGCCTTCAATAATCATTTCCTATCCTTTTGCATCACCTCTCTTGGCCTCATTTAGGAGTGTAAAAGGGAGCAAAGACATTTCTTTGGGCAGCAGAGACTAACAGAAGGGCTATTAGCCATTAACTTGAACTTCCTTAAGGAGACAGCCTTTTAGTCAAGCATTCTCCACTGAATACTGCATCCTCAAGTCTCCATTATTAAAAATTAAACTTATTTTACTCAGTAATGGGAAAGAAAAGCATCAAACACCTGTGCCTTAGCTATTGCATGCTGGAACACAGCTACTCTACAGCACCCAAACTTCTGTCAATGTGCCTAAGTATTTGATCCCACTCTACATCTACTACATATTGAACCCTTGCTATGCATCAGGTCCTGGGGTAAGCATTTTAACACAGATGTTCTTATTTAACTCATAGGTACTCCAAAACGGTATTGTTATGCCTGTATTACTTATCAAGGAACTGAGGCTCAAATTGGCTAAGAAGCATGTGTATGCCCGTGCATGATAATAACTAGATAACACAACAAAAAACTTGTCTTGGTTTCTTCTAGAAACAAAAGCCAATTCTCCTAGGTGTTTAAATATCATTTCTAGAGACAGTTATTAATCTCTGGGACAATTGTTTACCTTGGAGTCGAATTAATAGACCACTAGGGATCCTTTCTTCAGGGTGGTATCATGCCTGGGTAGGTAGTGATCTCTTAGGGCATAACAGGACTAGATTAACCTCAAATTCTCCATTAGCTTCTTGATTCAAACAACTAGAAGATAGCTCTTAAAAAATAAATTTTAACCAGCTGGGCATATACCTGTAATCCCACAGACTGAGGAGGCTAAGGTAGAAGGATCACAAGTTCAAGGCCAAGCTGGCCAAATTAATGAGACTTCACTTCAAAATAAAAATAAAAAGGGCTGAGGATTTAGTTCAGTGGTAGAGAACCCCTGGGTTCAATCTCCTGTACTATAAAAAAATTTAAAGATATTTTTTATAAAAGAAGACTGCATTAAAAATCTCCAGGAACAGATTTAATCATTAAGTCCAGCGTACCTCTGAAGAACATCATGCATCAGATAAATCTAGACAAACTCTGTCCCTTATGCAGATATTTTCATGGATCTGGCTATCTGATGTTATATAGATAGGCTGTCTGAATATTGGCATAACTTCTTTGACTTTTCTTTAGGTATTTGGCATTAGGCTTATGCTTTTCCATACAACTACTTGCCAGGCTCCTTAGCCATGCCACAACTTTCATGGCTTAAAACTAATACATAAACTTATATATAAATTCCATTGCCTCTTACTTTCTTCTTGACTACTGCCATTCCTATGAATTAAGGATCCATAATTTTGTTTCTGTATGTAAATATATTAAACACAAAGGTAAACATAGGGTTTGGGAGTTGCCTCTACAAAGAAGCATGGAAAACATAACTGGAAAGTTTTAATGGGTACTGAATTATCTGGTTACAAAAGGAGGTTGTCCCTTTGAAAAAGTAATAGGGCAGCTATACCTCTGCAGATTTCCAAAACCACAAATCTATTTAAAACCCCAAGTGGAAAAATCTACATACCAATGCAGCACAGTGAGTACAATTTGGAGCCTTTCTTTAGTAAACACATATGATTTAGAAATATAAAGAAAAAAAATGCAGAATTTCAGAACTCAGGAAAAATGTCCATGAAGGTTAGTCTTATTATGCAGACTGATGGCGTTAAAACCAGTTCATGCATGCAGGAGGTCTTGTTTCCCAAAGAGCTGTAAATAATATCAATCTGATGGAGCCCAGCCTTTGGATGAGTCAGCAAACACCTCTGCTCACTGTTCACCCATTAATTGTACATATTTGCACTTCTATAACATCAGCAAACTTTTCAGTCTAGAGTGGCTTTCTGAGGTATGCAACTCTATTCACACTTCAATAAAACATTGAAGTTCCCTGTGGAAAAGCCCATGCTCTGAAATATTTTTAATGCAGTGACTCTATTTCTAATCACTCCATATACTCTACTCTCATTTATGAGCAAGACCATTACTGCTTTAATCTGTTAACCCTTTATTGATAACCTTGCTGAAGAACTCTTTCACTGCCATTAATAACTCCCCTGCAGATATACTTTTTTGAAGTGGATGTGCCTGTATAACATCTTAGCCATATAACTAATGCTCAATAATGTGCTTAAAAGCATGTGTAGGAGAGGTTGTAGGATGGAGTGGGGGGAGTGAAGGGAGGGCTCTAGAATAACTACCAGTATCAGTATAGCATTTATTATGTCCCAGGTTCTGATCTAAGCACTTTAAACATTACTTCATTTAGTCTTTACAGCACCCCAGGAAGTAAATACTATTATTATCCCCATTTTACAATCAGTGTAACAGAAACAGAGGGTTAAAGTAACTTGCCCCAGTTCACACAACTGGGTAGTAAAGCTGTGATTCAAACCCAG
This sequence comes from Glaucomys volans, assembly GCA_020662805.1. NCBI lineage: Eukaryota > Metazoa > Chordata > Mammalia > Rodentia > Sciuridae > Glaucomys > Glaucomys volans. Next base: position 1,092,752 of record JAJEJO010053453.1, read on the forward strand.
GCATGCTCTGAATTATAATGTCATACGGCCTCTTGTTAAAAACAAGAATCTTTTAAAAGGTTATTACAGAGGAACCAAAAATATGGGTAACTAGCCTTCCAATAAAGACTGTGATCCAGCAGGAAGCAAAAGGAAAGTCTATTTAAACCTGCTCCCCACTGTCTTATGTGATAGAGATAGATGGAGAGATGACCTATATAATCTATATATTTACATACATAACATAAATTAAATTAATACCTTCATAATTTCAAGGAAAACCATGTCAAAAAAACATTACATTTGAGAAATAGATTTTTTAAAGAAAAAAAAGGTTATTTTTCTAATTATGAAATTATATATCACCTGAGATGCAAGGCCTCAAAAATAACTTTTAAAACTGGGAGTAATTTGGTACAGAGTTGCAGAAGCAGGATGAATAACTCTTAAGTCCTACCTACTCAAAACTTCAGGTGACTTATTTTTCATTGTCTACTACCCATCTTTTCATGTAATAAAAACCTGGCAATAAGACTATTTCTATATATTATGTGAAAGTCAATTCAGCCAACAGCTGGGGCTCTGGTATGAATATATGTCTAATGTTGTGGATATGACTTGTTTCCAGCTCTTTCTCAGTGGTTAACAACTGAAAAGGAAAGAGAGACACACTACCTAATACTAAAATCAGATGACCTCTTGTAAGTGCTAGTCTACAAAAATAGGAAAAAGGGTGAGAGCCAAGAAGGACATCTGGAAAACCTCATGGAGGAGTTGAGATGTAAAATGTTAGGACATCAATAGGAAGAAATGCAGGAGGAGGGCATCTGGAGGAGGAGATGAGTGAACAGCAGCGGAGACACATCAGATCCAGGGAGAAGGAAGAGATCAGCTTAAGTCGTCGAGATGTTGGAGCGACAGGTGGGCAAATTATGGTGTTATTAATAGGGCTAAAGAGGGTGGGGATGTAGCTCATTGGTAGAGCACTTTCCCAGCATGTGTGAGGCCTTGGGTTCAACTCCAGCACACCAAGAAAATAGTAATAATGATGATGATGATGATAATAATAATAATAATAATAATACCACCCAAGAGATAACCTAAGTATAGGCTGCAAGGACTCATGTCCTTATTTAAGAAAGATGGCTTTTTATTCCCAAACACCAAATAGAAAGACCAAGGCATAAAATTACCTGATTCTTTTTAACCATCCAACTCCTTTGTGAAACTGAGAAAGAGCTAAACAAACATAATAACAACAGCAATAACTATAGACTTCTTTTTTCACTGATTCCACTTAATTTTTTAGGGGGGGGAGGATTTTTCTTCGTAAGTAATGCAATGGATCAAGAGTCGACAGAGGGCTGGGGACACAGCTCAGTTGGTAGAGTGCTTGCCTTGCAAGCACTAAGGCCCCAGTTCAATCCCCAGCACGGCCAAAAAAAAAAAGAGTCAAATAGAACCATGTTCTAGCTGTAGTTACTTAAACTGTTCACAACATGGCCTTGGGCCAGTTGGGCCGTTTCCTTAGCAATAATGCAAGGCAGCCAGTAGAATGAGCCTGCTGAGCTGCACCAGTTCTGTGGAGGTACCTCAGGGGATTCTAAGAAAGGCAGAGTCCTGCCTCACCCGCTTCGTGCATCAATTGGTTTCTGTATGAACTTTCATTTGGAGAAAATATTTTAAACTTAAAAATCCATTTGAGAAACATCTGGCTGCATCACCTCTAGTGTTCCTTTAACTTTTACATTCTATAAATCTATGCTCATTTTAAAGATACGTTTCTTATTAACATTGAAACATGCACCATGTATATATGCTCATATGCTTTTATGAATACATTTGATAAGGCCTGACGTGAGTTCCAGCTTTTCGGTTTGTTTTGTTTTTGTCTAAGACACAGTGTGGTATATTTTATCATATTTGCTTATGGGCATATAGGAAAGCAAGTAAATGAATGCTGTGTAGATTCAGAACATGGTTACTGGTAGAAAATAACAGAACTTTCTATAGAAAGTGACTTTTCTGTGTTAGTCATTATCCCAGCTGTTCTCGATATTCTGGAAATACAGGAGACTATCCAGGCTACTGGGTACCAAGTTCACCAAATCCTCTGTCTTGCTCCATTAATCCTCAATGTCACAGCAAATTGCCTAGTCAGCAAAATTGCCTGCATACAATGATATAAGTAAACATTAACCGGCAAGGATGAATGATTCTTCTTGACTTCCTGAGCATTTTAGTGACTTGGGCAAGGTCTAAAGGAGAGGGTAAAATTCCAGTCAGCAGTAGGTCCAAAATGAATGGCTGGGTTCTTGACTTCCAAAGGACAAGTTGTCTCTAGTCAAGAAAGAGAGGTACAGATCTCTTCTTATGCAAGAGTAAGCCATATGCAAAACTGGGAATCTAAAGATAAATTTTAAAATTCTCCCTCTCCTCCACACTTTACTTAACTCCCCACAACTCTATTTTCTCTGCACCCAGTGCCTTTGCACTTCTAACCATTTCTCAGGTCCTCTCCCAGCATCTGAGATGCCATGCTCAAGCCCATTTTAGAAGTGCTAATCGCTGTGTATCTTTATACACCTCCCTCTTCTCCAGGCAAAGTCTACCTGAGTGACATCGACTTGCTTAGGAATGTTCTCTGCTCTCTTTCAGACAGGAAATATGGCAGCTTGTCTGCCATGTGTCAAGGTGTTAGTGAAAGCTGTAGCATATCAAGGAAGGAATCAACCTGGCTAAGACATCATTGTGGGAGAGGGTCTGCCAACTGGTTCTGCCCTCCAGTTAAGACCAGAATCCTAACAGCAATAGCCAGCAATAGCTCTAATAAAATCTGTAAATTCTCTTTCTCCTGAACTCAGTAAGAAAAGTGACATTGATTAGTCTAAAAAGATTGAAACTAAACTAGAATTAAATATATTTTGTTTTGCTATATAGTTGACTTAGTCATAAGTGCATTTAGCAGATTATAAAGAATGCACAGTGGGGGTTCTTATGTAGAGTTCCAGTTCCTCATCATCAAGGGTCATCCAAAACCCTTTGTCAGGTTTGGCTGAGCAAATAGTTTCTGTTCTGATCTGATTCATATTTACCTTGCATTGTCACATCTTGCAGATCTTCCACACATTGTCACCTACTCTTTTTCTATACCACTCTGCTATGAGGGTGAACACATTCTCAAACACACCTGCAATCTCCCAGCCACTCTTCCTTGCTTCCTATGAGTTCATCCTGATCAACAGTACCACTGCCCAGAGGAGGTGGTGGGAATTACAGTCCATTTGTTTTGATAAGAATAGAAACTTTCGGTGTCAAGGAATACTTTAAAAAAAAAAAAAAAAGGACTCTTCTCTACAGCAGAAATGCTAAAACCATAGAAGTTCTATTACGATGTTATCAAACCTCACAAGGCTACAATTTAACATGGACTCCTGAACTCCTGATTTCATATACAGTTGCCTCCTAACAATTCCACTTGGACACTTAAAAGGCTCTCAAAATGACATTTCAAACAAAAGATTCTTGCATTCCACTTCATTTCTGAAGACTAGTTCTGCTGCAATTTGCCCCAACTCATTAAAATGGTGGAGACATTCAACCAGTGGCTGAAACAAAAGACGTAGGAGATGTCATAGTTTTCTCCCTTTCCCACTTTCCACATCCAATCCATTAATAGGAGTTATAGAATCAACCTCCAAAATATTTCTCACCTGTCTTCCTTCTCTCCTTTTCTGCAGCTACCACTGAAGTTCACCTGGCCAGCAATGTGCGATGACCTCCCAACTGTTTTCCCTACTCCTGCATCTATACCAACTACAGATCATTCTTATCAAAACAGAGTAATGTTTGTATAATATGAATCATATCACTTGACTACCCTGGTTACAACCCTTCCCACAACACTTGAATAAATTCAGACTTTTATCATTACCCATAAACCCTAAGTAGACTAACTTCGTTCTCTTTCCCCTGCCTAACTCTTTCTCAAGCTCTAAAGACAAACAAACAACCTCCTCTCCTCCCTGTCCCATAGCACTTTCTACAGGCAACACACTGTCATTCTTTAAGCCTCAGTTTCTCACCCATTTCCTTACTCTGTCATCTAAAGTGACCTGATCAGAATTGGTGACATTACCCCAGCTGTTCCCTTCACAGCTTTTTTGTTGTCTGATTTATATTTGTTGTTTTGGTTTTCAGCCTTTAATCCACTTCTAGAATAAAAGCTCCATGAGGTCAGAACCTCGCCTGATTCCTGTATCACTCCAGCACACGACACAGCAATGCCAGCCACAGGGCAGACTCTCAGAAACATTGATGATATTGAGTGACCATGGATTTGGCATCAGCTCTGCCACTTACTGAGTCACCTTTCTAAAGTTACTTACTCTCCATTACCTTGGTTTCCCCATCTATAAAATGAGGGCAGCAGTGATATGTATCTCATCTGGGTTATTTCAAAAGGTAGCTAAAATAATGTGTAAAGCACTCACAAACTGAAGTATTTATTACTTTTATTTTAAAAATGTGAGCCACATCATGTAAGCTTCATTATCAAGTGGTCGTTACTAGGAAACAAATGAAATTTATAGGGATTTTATGAAGATGATGCTTTAACAATAAAACTCTAATGAAGGGCATATTTGAATTCATAACAAATGGTGGGTGAAACCCAGGTAATCAGGGAGCTCTGTGAATCCCTTCAAACTCTTCTTCAGGACTTGCTTCTCTCTCTAAGGATGGAGCTGAAACTAACTCTTCAAGTCTGAACACAGTATTTGCTTGCAACTGTGGCCATTTAACCACTCAGCCTCCATTCTTTCATATAAATGGAAAAGGGAAACAATGTGAAATTAAAACAGTAATATACAAATACCTAAATTGGAGTATAGAAGATGGCGGACTACAGGGAAGCTGTGTTCCTTATTGCTCCATAACTTGGGATTCAAGCAGAAGAAAATCTGTTTCTCTACGACGCAGTCTTTGCTCCTCATGATCCCCTGCTGTTTACCCCATTTGTCTACCTCGATCACCTATAGCTGCCAGCATATCGACTACATTTGAGTGCAGATGGCTCACTGACTGCCATCTATCATCCGTCATTTGCCTGTTTGCCTGCCTCTGGCCTGCCCATCGCCTGCCTTTCATCTACCCATCACCCACCCACCGAGGTCCACCTGCCGATTGTCCGCTGGTAGCCTGCAGAGCCTGCAGACCATCAGTTCACCAGTTGCCTGCTGTTGCCTGGAAGTCCACTGTCACAGTACCCATAGGTTTGGTTTCACATGGCTGCCACCATTTTGGGAAAACAGCCAGGAATTACAGGAACCCCAGCCCGACTGACTACACCCCGTCTCCAGGACCCCACAGCTCTACCGACCCCACCCTGCCTCCAGGACACCCCCCCACACCACACCACAGCCTGACTGACTGTGCCCCGCCTCCAGGGACCTGGGCTCTACCAACCACACCCCACACAGACTCCACACCCATGCCCTGTGCTGTAGCTCTCCATTTGCCAACACGTTTGGAAGCCAACTTGGATTATCCTGGAAGTGGGAGCTGTCATTAGGTGGGGCAAATTCCATTCTGAGACGCCTGCTGGAGACTGGAAGCTCATTGTCAGGTACTTCTCATGCATCAGACTACTGAAGACTGGGAGGTTTGAATACTTATATGACTGTTATAGTGTAGTTATTTTTCCTCCTTTGTGAAAATTTTTAAATTTTCATTTCTTTATTTTTCTTGCTCTCTTTTCCTTTTATTTACTGTTTCCTCGAGTCTCTTTCTCCCTTTTCTCATGCTAACAACCAGCTTCTTTTGACTACACTTTCACTCTTCCTATGATCTAGAACTTCTTCATAGTCTTTTCTTATCCCATTAACAGTTACATCCTATACCCCTCCCCATCCTCTTTGTCCTCTATTAGAAACTGCAGTCCTCATTGCAAATCTGTTTGTTATACTGTAGATAATAATTGAACTCATCCTATCTGTTTATTATGACAATATTGTTAACGTCTTCAGAGGAGCTATTTGGTATACGGCTGCATATGTCTGTACTGGGTGTTGCTAATATTGATCTCCTCCTTAAAGAAGAGGTTTTGGAAACCTGCAGGGTCACTATAAGCCTATAAGGCAGAAACTACAATACCCCAGATCTGTATTGCTAGACGGGAAGATACATGAACAACATGAAAAAACAAGGGAAGAAAGTGTTCCAAACAAACCAAGATTCTACACTAATAGAATTCAATGAAAGCATGGTAGAAGAAATGTCAGAAAAGGAGTTCAGAATATATAAGATTAAAATGATTTGTGAAGCAAAAGGATGAGATAAGAGAGCAAATGCAGGCAATGATTGATCATTCCAATAAGCAGTTGAAAGAACAACCGCAGGAAGCAAAATATCACCTCAACAAAGAGGTAGAGATTCTGAAAAAGAACCAAACAGAAATCCTTGAAATGAAGGAAACAATAAACCCAATAAAAAAAAAAACTCAATGGAAAGCATCACCAACAGACTAGATCACTTGGAAGACAAAACCTCAGACAATGAAGATAAAATATCAAATCTTGAAAATAAAGTTGCCCAAACAGAGAAGATGGTAAGAAATAATGAACAGAACCTCCAAGAATTATGAGGTATCATTAAAAGACCAAATTTAAGAATTATTGGGATTGAGGAAGGCACAGAGACAACAACCAAAGGAATGAACAACCTATTCAATGAAATAATATCAGAAAATTTCCCAAACCTCAAGAATGAAATGGAAATTCAACTACAGGAGGCTTACAGAACACCAAATGCACAAAATTACAGCAGATCCACACCAAGACACATTGTAATGAAAATGCCTAATGTACAAAATAAAGATAGGATTTTAAAGGCTGTGAGAGAAAAGAAACAGATTTCATATAGGGGGAAACAAATACAGATATCAGCAGATTTCTCAGTCCAGACCCTAAAAGCTAGAAGGGCCTGGAACAATACATTTCAAGCTCTGAAAGAACATGGCTGCCAACCAAGAATCCTATATCCAGCAAAACTAACCTTCAGATTTGAAGATGAAATAAAATCCTTCCATGACAAACAAAAGTTGAAGGAATTTACACATAGAAAGCCTGTGCTACAGAACATTCTCAGCAAGATATTCCATGAGGAAGAAATGAACAACAATGTAAGTCGTCAAATGGAGGAACTACCCTAAAGGAAAAGCCAATCAAAGGAGAAACAAGTTAAAAAAAAAAAACTAAGCCACAATAACTGGGAATACAAATCATATCTCAATAATAAGCCTGAATGTTAATAGCCTAAACTTAGCAATCAAAAGACATAGACTGGAAGATAGGATTAAAAAGAAAGACCCAACAATATGCTGCCTTCAAGAGACTCATCTCATAGAAAAGAACATCCACAGACTAAAGGTGAAAGGATGGGAAAAAACCTACCATGTACATAGACTCAGTAAAAAAGCGGAGGTTTCCATTCTTTTATTAGATCAAGTGGACTTCAAACCAAAGTTAGTCAGAAGGGGTAAAGAAGGTCACTTCATACTGCTTAAGGGAACCATCAATCAGGAAGACATAACAATCATAAATATTTATGCCCCAAGCAATGGCCCATCCAAGCACATCAAACAAATCCTTCTCAATTACAGGAATCAAATAGACCACAACACAATAATTGTGGGCGACATTAACACATCACTATCACCACTGGATATACCTTCCAAACAAAAACTAAACAAAGAAACTATAGAACTCAATAACACAATCAATAACTTAGACTTCACAGACATATATAGACTATTCTATCCACCATCAAGCGAATACACTTTCTTCTCAGCAGTACATGGGTCCTTCATATGTTATGCCACAAAGCAGCATTTAGTAAATGCAAAAAAATAGAGATATTCTACCTTGCATTTTATCAGATCATAATGGAATGAAATTAGAAATTGGGAGATTCAAGATGGCAGGCTAGAGGAAGGCTGCATTCCTACTTGCTCCATGGATTCCTACTTGCTTGGGATTCAAACAGCAGGAATATGGCTCTCAACGAGATTTTATATTCAAATCACATATAACGGGTCCCCAGTCGCCGCTCCGGAACCAACTCTGCCAGGCTGGGCTCAGCCCGGCCGCAGGCAGCTACCACCCGGGAGTGCCGGACCCCGCAGCTGCTTCGGAGTCACCAACCTGGGCCTGTGCCAGCCAGCAAGTGAGTGCGGGTCCCCAGAGGCGGCTTCAGAGTCACTGGCCAGGCTCCGACACCAGCCAGCTCCTGAGCCGTCGGAGCTAAGCTGAGCCCTTCCCACGGGGACACAGTGCGGCAGCCCCGGGTGAGATCTGGCTGGGAGCGGAACTGCTTGCCAGCTCCAGTGGGGAATTTGGGCCCATCGGCGCCATTCTACAGCTTCCCTGGTGGAGAGACACCATCTTCAGCTGTCTGAGCCCTCGGACCTAAGCCCAGTCCTTCCTGCGGGGACACGGTGCTGCGGCTCCAGGTGAGATCTGGCCGGGAGCGGAGCTGCTTGCCGGCTCCAGCGGGGAATTTGGGCCCGTCGGCGCCATTCTGCAGCTTCCCTGGCGGAGAGACGCCATCTTCAGCTGTCTTAGCCCTCGGACCTAAGCTCGGCCCTTCCCTCGGGGACACGGTGCTGCGTCTCCTGGTTGCCTCTGCCCAGAAGCATTGATCATTCCCAACCTGGAGGTTGTGGGACAGCAGCTCTCTTGGGTCACCACTTGATCAAGCACCTCTCAAACATCTGGTGAGTTACTGGAAATCTGCAGGGACACCCTAAGTCTTTACAGGGAAATTGCAATCGCTCTGATTTGCACTACTAGAGGGGAAGATACATGAGCAGCATGAGAAAACACAGGAAGAAAGTGTCCCAAACAAACCTAGATGATACATCAAGAGATCCCAAAGACACCATGGTAGAAGGAATGACAGAAATGGAGTTCAGAATGTTCATAATTTAAATGATCTGAGAAGAGAATGATGTGACGAGAGAGCAGATTCAGGCTATGAATAATCAGCTAATAGAGCAATTTCAGGAAGCAAAAAATCATTTCAATAAAGAGATAGAAGTTCTGAGAAAAAAACAAACAGAAATCCTTGAAGGAAACGAGGAAATGAGGGAAACAATCAACCAAGTTAAAAACTCAATAGAAAGCATAATTAACAGAATAGATCACTTGGAAGACAGAACCTCAGACAATGAAGACAAAATATTTAATCTTGAAAACAAAGTCGAACAAACAGAGAAGATGGTTAGGAATCATGAACGAACCCTCCAAGAAATATGGGACATCATGAAAAGACCAAATTTAAGAGTTACTGGGATTAAGGAAGGCACAGAGATACAAACCAAGGGCATGAATAATCTGTTCAATGAAATAATAACAGAAAATTTCCCAAATATGATGAATGAGATGGAAAATCAATTACAAGAGGCCTACAGGACACCAAACACACAGAATTTCAACAGATCCACACCAAGGCACATTATAATGAAAATACCTAACATACAAAACAAAGATAGAATTTTAAAGGCTGCAAGAGAAAAGCAGCAGATTACCTACAGGGGAAACCAATACGGATATCAGCAGATTTCTCAGCCCAGACCCTAAAAGCAAGAAGGGCTTGGAACAACATATTTCAAGCTCTGAAAGAAAACGGATGCCAACCAAGAATCTTATACCCAGCAAAACTTACCTTCAGATTTGATGACGAAATAAAGTCCTTCCATGATAAACAAAAGCTTAAAGAAATCACAAAGAGAAAGCCTGCCCTACAGAACATTCTCAACAAAATATTCGAAGAGGAAGAAATGAAAAATAACAATCTCGGTCACCATGGGGAGGAACTACCCTAAAGAAAGAGTCAATCAAAGGAGAAACAAAGTTAAGCTAAAAACCCCCAAAAAGCTAAAATGACAGGAAATACAAGTCATATCTCAATAATAACCCTGAATGTAAATGGCCTAAACTCATCAATCAAAAGACATAGACTGGCAGACTGGATTAAAAAGAAAGACCCAACAATATGCTGCCTTCAAGAGACTCATCTCATAGAAAAACATGCCCACAGACTAAAGGTGAAAGGTTGGGAAAAAACATACCATGCACATGGACGGAGTAAAAAAGCAGGGGTTTCCATCCTCATTTCAGATAAAGCAGACTTTAAGCCAAAGTTAGTCAGAAGGGATAAAGAAGGACATTTCATACTGCTTAAAGGAAGCATAAATCAGCAAGACATAACAATCATAAATATTTATGCACCAAACAATGGTGCATCCATGTATGTCAATCAGATCCTTCTCAATTTCAGGAATTAAATAGACCAAAACACAATAATACTCGGAGACTTTAATACTCCTCTCTCACCGTTGGACAGATCCTCCAAGCAAAAATTGAACAAAGAAACCATAGGACTCAATGACACAATCGCTAATTTGGACTTAACAGACATATATAGAATATTCCATCCATCAAAAAGCGAATACACTTTCTTCTCAGCAGCTCATGGGTCCTTCTCTAAAATAGACCATATGTTATGCCACAAAGCTACTCTTAGCAAATACAAAAACATAGAGATACTACCTTGTATACTATCAGATCATAATGGAATGAAATTAGATATCAATGATAAAGTTAGAAACAGAAACTACTCCAAGACCTGGAGATTAAATAACATGCTATTGAATGATACATGGATAACAGAAGACATTAGGGGAGAAATTAAAAGATTCTTAGAGGTCAACGAGAACAAAGATACAACATATCGAAATCTCTGGGATACTATGAAAGCAGTGCTAAGAGGAAAGTTCATTGCAGGGAGTGCATTTAATAAAAGAATGAAAAGTCAACAAATCAATGACCTCACATTACAGCTCAAAGCCCTAGAAAAAGAGGAACAGATCATCACCAAAAGTAGTAGAAGACAGGAAATAATCAAAATCAGAGCTGAAATCAATGAAATTGAAACAAAAGAAACAATTCAAAAAATTGACGAAACAAAAAGTTGGTTCTTTGAAAAAATAGACAAAATTGATAAACCCTTAGCCACGCTAACAAAGAGAAGGAGAGAGAAACTCCAAATTACTAAAATTCGTGATGGGAATGGAAATATTACAACAGACACAATTGAAATACAAAACATAATAAGAAGCTACTTTGAAAATTTATACTCCAACAAAATAGAAAACCTGGAAGACATCAACAGGTTTCTCGAGGCATATGAGCCACCCAAACTGAATCTGGAGGACATACACAACTTAAATAGATCAATTTCAAGCAATGAAATAGAGGAAGTCATCAAAAGCCTACCAACCAAGAAAAGTCCAGGACCGGATGGATTCACAGCCGAGTTCTACAAGACCTTCAAAGAAGAGCTCATTCCAATACTCCTCAAAGTATTTCATGAAATAGAGGAGGAGGGAACCCTTCCAAACTCATTCTATGAAGCTAATATCACCCTGATACCAAAACCAGCAAAGGACACATCAAAGAAAGAAAATTTCAGACCCATATCTCTAATGAACATAGATGCAAAAATTCTTAACAAAATTTTAGCGAACCACATACAAAAGCATATTAAAAAGACAGTGCACCATGATCAAGTGGGTTTCATCCCAGGGATGCAAGGTTGGTTCAACATCCGGAAATCAATCAATGTAATTCACCACATCAACAGACTTAAGGTCAAGAACCACATGATTATTTCAATAGATGCAGAGAAAGCATTTGATAAAATACAGCACCCCTTCATGCTCAAAACACTAGAAAAAATAGGGATAGTGGGGACATTCCTTAACATTGTAAAGGCCATTTATGCCAAGCCCACAGCTAACATCATTCTAAATGGAGAAAAATTGAAAGCATTCCCCCGGAGAACTGGAACAAGGCAGGGATGCCCTCTTTCGCCACTACTATTCAACATTGTTCTTGAAACTCTAGCCAGAGCAATTAGACAGACCAAAGAAATTAGAGGAATACGAATAGGAAAAGAAGAGATCAAACTATCCCTATTTGCTGATGACATGATTCTCTATTTAGAAGATCCTAAGAATTCCACCAGAAAACTTCTGGAACTCATTAATGAATTCAGTAAAGTAGCAGGATATCAAATTAATGCTCATAAATCTAATGCATTTTTATTCGTAAGTGATGCATCCTCTGAGAGAGAAATTAGGAAAACTACCCCATTCACATTAACCTCAAAAAAAATAAAATACTTGGGAATCAATCTAACAAAAGATGTGAAAGACCTCTACACTGAGAACTACAGAACACTAAAGAAAGAAGTTAAAGAGCATCTGAGAAGATGGAAAGATCTCCCATGTTCTTGGATAGGCAGAATTAATATTGTCAAAATGGCCATACTTCCAAAAATGCTATACAAATTCAATGCAATTCCAATTAAAATCCCAATGATGGACCTCATAAAAATAGAGCAAGCCATCATGAAATTCATTTGGAGGAATAAGAGACCCAGAATTGCTAAAGCAATCCTTAGCAAGAAGAGCGAAGCAGGGGGTTTCACAATACCAGACCTTCAACTATACTACAGAGCAATCGTAACAAAAACAGCATGGTATTGGTACCAAAATAGACATGTAGATCAATGGTACAGAATAGAGGACACAGAGACAAACCCACATAAATACAGGTATCTCACACTTGACAAAGGAGGCAAAAACATGCAATGGAGAAAAGACAGCCTCTTCAACAAATGGTGTTGGGAAAACTGGAAATCCATATGCAGCAAAATGAAACTAAACCCATATCTCTCACCCTGTACAAAACTCAACTCAAAGTGGATCAAGGACCTAGAAATCAGACCAGAGACTCTGCACCTAAAAGAAGAGAAAATAGGTCCAAATCTTCATCATGTTGGCCTAGGACCAGATTTCCTTAACATGACTCCCAAAG
>JAJEJO010053453.1:1105681-1148718 GCA_020662805.1 Glaucomys volans
CAGTGATGCAGCCACATCAATGTTCATAGCTGCTCAATTCACAATAGCTAGATTATGGAATCAACCTAGATGCCCTTCAGTAGATGAATGGATAAAGAAATTGTGGTATATATACACAATGGAATATTACTCAGCCATAAAGAAGAATAAAATTATGGCATTTGTAGGTAAATGGATGGTGTTGGAGGCTGTTATGCTAAGTGAGATCAGCCAATCCCAAAAATCCAAAGACCGAATGGTCTCTCTGATAAATGAATGATGATGCATAATGCGGGGGGGAAGGGTGGCAAGAATGGAGGAAGGATAGATAGCATAGAGGGAAGGGAGGGGTGGGGATGGGGTGGGGGGTAAAAATAACAGATTGTGTGACAGATACCATTGCCCTGTGTACATGCATGAACGCACAGATGGTGTGACTCTACTTTGTGTACAACCAGTGAAACAATAGCTGTACTCCTTTTGTGTTCAATGAATCAATAAGAAAATTTAAAATAGAAAGAAATTAGAAATTAACGACACAATAAAAAACAGAAACTACTCCAACACCTGGAGACTAAATAATATGCTAATGAATGAAGTATGAATAATAGAAAACATCAGGAAGGAAATAAAAAAATTCTTAGAGGTAAATGGGAATGATGATAGAACATATCAAAATCTCTGGGACACTATGAAAGCAGTACTAAAAGGAAAATTCATTGCATTGAGAGCATTCAAGAAAAGAATAAAAAGTCAACAACTAAATGACCTAACATTACATCTCAAAGCCCTAGAAAAAGAAGAACAGAACAACATCAAAAGTAGTTGAAGACAGGAAATAATGAACAATAGAGCTGAAATGAATGAAATTGAAACAAAGAAAACAATTCAAAAAATTGACAAATCAAAAAGTTATTTATTTGAAAAAGTACCATGTGATAAACCCTTAATCACACTAACAAAGAGAAGGAGAGAGAAAACTCAAATTAGTAAAATTCATGATGAAAAAGGAAATATCATGACAGACACCATTGAAATACAAAACATAATTAGAAGCTACTTTGAAAACCTATACTCCAACAAAAGAGAAAATCTCGAAGACATCGACAAATTTCTAGAGACATATGATCCTCCCAAACTGAATCAGGAAGACATACACAATTTAAACAGATCAATTTCAAGCACCAAAATAGAAGAAGCCATCAAAAGCCTACCAAGAAAAGCCTGAGACCTAATGGATTCTCAGCTGAGTTCCACAAGACCTTCAAAGAAGAACTTATACCAATACTCCTGAAAGGATTTCATGAAAAAGAAAAGGAGGGAACCCTTCCAAATTCGTTCTATGAAAGAGAGTATAAAGAGGGTAGATTAACAATTGACATGAAGACAGAGAATCCAGATCATTTTGCCTTCTGGACACCAACAGAAGCATCCAGTGGCCCCTCAGCTCCCTCTTTGTGTCTTTGCTTTCCCACCTTAGTGCACAGTCATCATTCATTTGCAGTCACTTGTCTGCTTTTACATTATTAAGAGACTCAACTACTTCCCCAGGAACACCAGCATCGCTGCTTCCATTTCCTTTGATGTGATGCTGTGAACATATGACTTTCAAGTGCAGTGGGAAAAATACCAGATCCATCAATAGTCCTGGCTCTGTCAACTGGTGGGCAGCCTTGAGTATGCATGTTCTTTCCTGTGTCTCAGTTTTCTCATTTGTCAAGTGGAATCAGCATCTTAAGATCAGTTATGCCTAAGTGTGCACCTATATCCCCTAACCAGAGCCATGCCTCAACCCAGCCCACCAGGCTCAGCTTCTGTCTTGTCCTCAGGTTTTCTCATGATTCTCTTCCAGCAGGCTCTTGGGATGTTTACTTCTTATTTAGGATCAAGTTGTTCAAATCTTTTCTCAGGTTCTTTTGTGAGAAATAGAAAGTCCAGTGGTCTATTTTCAGAATAAAGTATTTAGCCTTAAATGTTATATTGGGATATAAGAAAGACAACCAGAGGGGAACTAGCAGAATGGAAAGTTACGCAATAGCACCACAGTCCATCAATGTGGCAGATCCAAAATCCATCACCTGAACAACCCCTTGACAAACAGGTAGTGGAAGGGGTTGGTCTGACTAACAGAGATAGAAATCTCTCTGTTAAGAAAGAGTAGCTTAGTTAAGTAAGAGCTTCATACATGTCAGAATGTATGCACTGATTTTACAGCGTCTCCTGGAGAGAGCTCCCGCCTGTAGCGGCCTGAGTCCCCAGCCCCAGCAGGGATCTTAGGTCCTTCAGTGCCATTTTACAGCATCCCCAGGAGAGAGCAACTGCCTGCGACTGCCTGAGCCCCCAGCACCAAGCTCAGGCCTGCCTGGGCTATCAAGCCCAGTGTCTCCATCACTGAGCACAGTTCTGTGCCCCCACCCCAACTCGGTCTAGTGCCCAGGTCCACACCCTGGCCCAGTGTCTAGCACCTGTGCTGTATCTGATTGTCTATCAACACCAGTCTGCCTCTGCCCAGAAGCATTGATCATTCCCAACCTGGAGGTAGTGGGACAGCACCCTTCTTGGGTCACTGCTTGATCAAGCACCTCTCAAATATCAGGCCATTGAAAAGTAAGAGGTTTGAACTGTACAGTATATTTTTATCGCAGAACATTTTTAAATTAATTGTAATACTATTATTATTCCTAATATACCCACTATATTCCTACCTTTTTCTTTTATTAATATGGTTATCACTCTATCTCCTTCTTATATATCCATTTCCTTGGAGAATCTCTTTTTCCTCATGCTGACGACCTGTTTCTTTTAATTCCACTTCCACTATTCATATGACATAGTATATCAATAGGGACTCACTTCTTATCTCATTAGTGTTTTGTTCTATACCCTCCTCATTCTCCCTGTCCAACATTAGGAATTGCAGTCCTTATTGCAAACTTACTGGTTATGCTGTAGATACTAATTTGAACTCAACTCTGTTTATTAATACAACACTGTTAATATCTTAATAGGGGCTATTTAGATTAAGGACACATATTGTTTATATGGTATGCTGCCAATATTGATCTCTCAATTCAAGGGGAGGTATTGAAAATAGGCAGGAACCCTATAAGTCTTTAAGGGGAAACTGCAACACCTAGGATTCGCACTCCTAGAGGGGAAGATACACTAGCAACATGAGAAAACATTGGAAGAAAATGTCCCAAACAAACCCAGATACTATACCAAAAGAACCCAATGACAACATGGCAGAAGCATTGTCAGAAAGGGAGTTGTACATAATTAAAATGATCCAAGAAACGAACAAGGAGTCAGGGGAGCAAATGCAGGCAATGCTAAAAGAGCAACTGCAGGAAGCAAAAGATCATTTCAATAAAGAGATAGAGATTCTGAAAAAAAAAAAAAGCAGAAATCCTTGAAATGAAGGTTACAATAAACCAAATTAAAAACTCAATAGAAAGCTTGACCTACAGACTAAATCACTTGGAAGACAGAACCTCAGACAATGAAGACAAAATATTTAATCTTGAAAGAAAACTCAACCAGACAGAGAAAATGGTAAGGAATCATGAACAGAACCTCCAAGAGTTATGGGACATCATGAAAAGACCAAATTGAAGAGTTATTTGGATTGAGGAAGGCACAGAGACACAAACCAAAGGAATGAATAATCTGTTCAATGAAATAATATCAGAAAATTTCCCAAATCTGATAAATTAAATGGAAAATCAAATTCAAGAGGCTTATAGGACACCAAATGCACAAAATCACAACAGATCCACACCAAGGCACATTACAATGAAAATACCTAACATACAAAACAAAGATAGAATTTTAAAGGCTGCAAGAGATAAACATCAGATTACATATAGGGGGAAACCAATACAAATATCAGCAGGTTTCTCAGCCCAGACCCTAAAAGCAAGAAGGGCCTAGAACAACATATTCTAAGCATTGAAAGAAAATGGATGCCAACCAAGAATCTTACACCCAGCAAAACTTACCTTCAGATTTGAAGATGAAATAAAATCATTCCATGATAAACACAAGCTAAAAGAATTCACAAATAGAAAGCCTGCCCTATAGAAAATCCTCAGCAAAATATTCCAAGAGGAAGAAATGAGAAACAACAATGTAAGTCAGCAAAGGGAGGAATTACCCTAAAGGAACAGCCGATTAAAGGAAAAACCAAGTAAGATTATAATCCAAAAATAAGTCAAAATGACCAGAAATACAAGTCATATCTCAATAATAACCCTAAATACAAATGGCCTAAACTCATCAATCAAAAGACATAGACTGAGACTGTCATGCTAAGTGAGATTAGCCAATCCCCAAAATCCAAAGTCCGAATGATCTCTCTGATAAGTGAATGATAATGCACCATGCATGGGGTGGAAGGGAGGCAAGAATGGAGGAAGGATAGATAGCATAGAGGGAAGGGAGGGGTGGGGTCGGGGTGGGGGGGGTAAGAATAATAACAGAATGAGATAGACATCATTGCCCTGTGTACATGTATGAATGCACAGATGGTGTGACTCTACTTTGTGTACCACCAGAGAAACAATAGCTGTACTCCATTTGTGTTCAATGGATCCAAATTAAATGAATTTAAAAAAAAATGTATGCACTACAAGAATACTTTCCTGTCACAAGGGAACAGAGGGAAGTAGGAAAAACTGGATTGAGGAACTGGATTGAGTTATTTTTTTAAATAACTCAATTAGCCAATTGCATAGATTGTACCCCTGAGTTCCTCCTATCAGGTCAAGGGGCAGAGCTGCATTAGGGATAAAAACAGGTGAAATGCCCACCCAGGTGTGATTGCTCTCCAGTCCTTGTTGGGTAGCACACCTTTCTGCAGAAATACTTCACTTTTGCCTTGCCAAGCTACTTCTGAGCACCAGTCTGATTCCTCATTACACCCTGGCATGTCTAACAGTCTCAGATCTGAATTGTTGGAGTGTAGTAACTCCTGTCTTTGTTTTTGTGATGACTGTAAATACAAAACCACAGCTCCTAGCTGAATGTGGGTGTGCTGACCAGAGATGAGCACCACGGAATAGACATAGCTTCCCTTCCTGATGTTCTGTGTGGTCACACTCTGGCTGCTGCCCAGACAGCCTGAAGGAAACTGAGGTCCACTGGCAAACCTTTGGACAATGGCAACCACTGCAACAGCAGCCACCTATTTCTTCCCTTGCCTTTCATCACAGGTCCTAAACAGACCATTAGAAATTCATCAGTCACTATAAAGGGAGAGGACACCTGGTCCCCAAGTGAGAGACTAAGATATTTCCAGGGCCCATCTGCAGTCAGCAGGAAGCAATCTGAGTGAGAGGGAAAGTCACTCTATGTTTGGGCAGAATAACATGATCTCTTCCTAAAAGGATTATTCTGGCTACTCATAAAGATGGGAGTAACTAAATAGTGCCAAGGAGTCAAACCAGAACCAGTGGTCCTACCTACTGGGAGGCTGAGCTAGCCTTGATTAGGAAATAACTTTCTAACTGAGCTGGTCATAAATGAAGCAAGCTGCAAGAAGATGCAGGAAGATCCTTGAAGGAGATGGTAAGCAAGTCCCTGAGTCAAAGGAACCCTGGGGACTGGCTATTGAGAAGGGAAGTTCTGCCCTCAGTACTCAAGCATCCGATGGGAATTGGATTAGACAACTCTCCAAGTCGCTTCAAACTGGAGATGATGTGGTTCTGGGAAATCAGCTGAAAGAACTATTTGCCTCAGAGAAGCGATGGTTGACCACCTGCAAAGAGAAGGAGGTGTTCAGTGGTGGAAATGTGGGGAGAGGCACTCCTAAGTGAAGGAGCAGCATGAGCCAAACTCCAGAGGTGAATAAACAGGGTCATTGGGGAATCTGTCATGACCAGAAGGGAAAGGTCTATGAAGGATGGGGAGGGAGATGAAGCTGGAAAGAGATGCAAGACCGCATAAGGTAGAGCTCCCACAGGGCTCAGAAACACTTTGCCAGCCCTTGATGAAGAAACAAAGGAGAGACTCTAGGAGCCAAAGATGGAGGTTTTGACTACTTGGTTCCCCTGACCAGTTTTTTCCCTGACAGCTTGGTCAGAAACTTCTTGAGGGCAGGTCTGCCCAATGTTCACTGTGCTCCCTGTCCAACTCCCCACTGGAAAGGCATCCAGAAATGGCTCCCTAACAACCAGCAACATAAATATAAACTCCTGGGGGTGTGAGGGCCCTATCCTGGGGGCTGGTTTGCAACTTCACCATAAGAAATTGGGAACAGACAATTCTGTGGTGGACCAGTATTTGATGGAAGATAACTATGCTTATGAGATGACACCAGGAGTCCCTTCCTACCCTCAGCTCAGAACCTCTCCATAAGCACCACCCCTGGAATTCCCAGTGCTCAGAACCTGGTGACTTCTTTTTTAGGTAACAATGGGGCTTGGGCCTTCTAAAGACTCCCATTGGTGGACAGATTAGTGGGTGAGTTCATTCTTTCCAGGGTCATAAGCCTGATAACAAGATTCAACCTTATGGACTCCCAAAAGGAGGACCTGGGCCTTCCTGGCAGTAAGTACTCCTTCAGTCCTTTGAGTGTGGGGACAAACTTCTAGGGAAGATTCTTTGCATGGATGTGGTGGTGGCTGCCTGCATGGAGTGCTAGATAGTTAAGAGATAGACTCCTCTAGGAAACTAAGGATTTTTTGAAGGCAGAGACCATGTTCTGCCCAACCAGAAAAGATACATTGGTGTCCCTGTCAAGTGGTTCCTTGAGGGTCTTGCCCTTTAGTGAGGCTTATCAGTCTGATAAGCCTGATAAGGATTGGATGGGTCCTGGACTGGGAGTCAGAAGGCCTGACTGGGTCTGGGCAGGCCATGTCCCCTCCAGATCTAGTATTCTTTATCTCTAAAAGGCTAAAGTGGACTCTTAGGCTCCCTGCAGCTCTAGTTTTGACTGAATAATAAAATGATGAGGTAAGCTTTTGAGGAGGGAGGGAAGGAATGGATAGATGAATGAGTCAAATCAAGGAGAGGAATGAGAAACAGTTCAGGTTCCAAGCCAGAGCTGTCAGTCACCTGCCTCTTTTCTTTCTTTTACTGCCTCAGTGTGGGTCTCCCTATACTTTGGATTGGTGGTGCTGTGTTCTCTGATGACTGGCAATTGCATTGTCTTCCTTCACTGGAAGAAGTACCTGAGACGGAAGAGGCGTGCCCAGCAGTGGGTGGAAGTGATGAGAACCACCACCTTCACTTACAGCCCATACTTGTACTGGGTAAATAAGAAGAGATACCACGGTATAAACGCAACTATCACCATCGGCCCTCCACCAGCTGTTGCCAAAACTGAGATTAAAGTTAATATTCCAGATCATCCATGGGAATCACACATCCCTGAGGGCAGCGGTGATGTCCTCAGAGGTAGCAGCCCCAAGGCAGAGGTGCCTGGTCCTATGCAAGCTGCTCTGGTGATCCTACAGCAGCCTGTATCTAATCGGTTGCCACAGCGCCACACCAGATCCCCATTTCTGATTCCCAACTTTCAGGAGGGACCCTTTGCCTGACCCCTCCACAACATATTTCCCATGCTGGACCACTGTGCCTCCTACCCGTTGAACATCTATCCTCAAAGGAATATCCACTTCCATTCCCTTTCCTCACTGACCCTGGAATAAACTGTTTCAATGTGAAGCCTTTTGCTTCAGATTTTTAGCCTCCTTTCGGTAAAAGTGGTTGTTTAGGTACCGGGGGTATTAGTAGAAAATGGAGCTAACCTCAATAACGTCATTTTCACACAGAGGTCAGAGACCATTTGCACATTATGTTAATAAGGATTTTTGAAAAGTCAAAAAGAAAAAAAAAAGAAGAAATACCTAAGTTGGAAAATTAGATGAGATTCAGACAACTTATGTAAAAGTACATTTGCCCACATGAAGAGCAGCAGGGAGCTGGAGCTGGGGATAGTGCATTTTCATTTACCCTCATTCACTGAGTCTCTCCTAGCTAGGTGCTAGGGAAGTCATAGACACTGGGGGCAACTGGACACACTGAGAATAAAACAGAACCCTGCTCTAGAAGATCCTTGAGCATGGAGGGAAGGTACTCTATAAATCAAGTAACCAGTAACCACACCAAGAGTTAAGAAAAAGCTCCAGGGGTTGCATGACCAAAATAATCATTGACTGGAGTGGGTGGGAGGCCAGTTCAAGAGGCTTCCCGAACTCCTCATTGACTTTGACCCAGAGACTGGTCTTGTGGTCAGGAGCACTTCCAAGAGATCAGGATCTCTCTGAAACTAATCTGGAGTTTTGGCTCTGTTCGAGGTACACCTAAGCTGGCCCTGAGACACTCAAACCTCAAAGAAACTCAAACCGAATGCATTATATTCCAACTTGTAAGCTGACCTCAGGGCCATCTGTGCTTCTCGGAAGTTCTCTAAATTGGAGCTCTTGAGCCTGGATAAATCACTAGGTTTTCTTGGAATGCCTGCTACCCTGCAATCACCTTTTATCTGCCTGCAGAAATTTTATGCTTTGCTCAAGGCCCAGTCTAAATCTCTCCTCCATATTCCCTTCAAGTCTCCTGTCTGGGTTCATCTTCCACCAACCACACCCTGCCCCTGATTCATTGGTTTTCAAAGTCACAAAATCCATCATATTTGTTTCATTCGGTTTTGTTTTTTTCTGCTTTTTCTTAATGCATTACTCAGAGTGGATGCTCTAGCCCCAGTTCCAGACTTACACTCCTGAAACCAAAGCCCTAAAAGTGGAACAAATATGATATTTGAAATGGAACAGGCCTAGTAATTGGGAGAAAAGAAGAAAGTAAGCAGAACACAAGTACAACTTTATAGTGTGATTAAGTAACCAGAGAAGGATTTTCCCCCAACTGTGGCACCATAATCTGCCTATAATTCTTTCCACAGGGTGCTTGACTGACTGGACACAAGTGTGACTTAATCACCATTCTCTTTGAAAAAGCAAATAGTATTCAGTGAGTCATTCATAGACGGCATGAAGTTATTTTCAAAAACAGGTCAGATCCTAAGGAGAACACAAATGGAGTAGGGAATCAATTAAACATTTGCCCTTTATCAGCTGACTAACCTTAAAAACAATTTCCCTCAACTCTCAGACCTCTTTCCTGCAAAACAGAGATAATGAAATTTTCTTCCAGAGAACTGAGGACACAGATGAGCTTTATGTGAAAATGCTTGAGGTAGTAGGAACTCAAATTTGGGTCTCTGCTCCCCTTGCCACCATATTTAACCTGTTTTTTTATTCATTAACTCATTATCTAACACGTATTTGTTACACATCCGCCACATGCTGAGCGCTATGAGCACAACAGTAGATAAGAAACAATGGTGTCTGTGTTCGTGGTTGATATGATGTATATTTAGCAAATAGCACGATTAAACCATCACTGCAGGGACAGGCTCTGAAAGAAGAACTGTAGGAGACTCGAAGAGTGAGTAACAGAGACCTTGTGCTAGTCTTCTGGGGATTGGTTAGGAAGGACTTCAGGAATGGGAATACATGCACGTGGGAAGAAGACATTTTGGGACACAGTGCTTCCTGGATAATTGTTGTCCAGTCAAAGAACTTCTTAAGATCAGTAGAGCCCGGGTGAAGAGGAGTGCAGGGCTGCAGTACATTCAGAGGAAGAAACAAGAATGGGCATGATAACAATAAGCAGAGTGTCTAAATTACAAAGGGAAGATGAGATATGGCTGTTGGATCTTGTCCCAGTGCATTCCTGAAATTAAAAACAAATAGGCAAACAAAACATTATTGAGGTGCAATCCTATCTTTGAAGTGCTAATTCATCAGATTTTTCCTTAAATCTTCCCACTTGTCCCTCCTGTGCTTCTTACCTCCTTCAACCTCACCCCAATCCCTAGGATGCTTAAAATCCTTGCCTTAAGGGAAGATTATAACAAAAAGCAAAGGGAAGGAAGAATCTTCTTAGATATTATTTTCAAAGACTTAAGCCTTTAGGTGCAGGAAACACTTTTGACACTTTAGTTTGGGGGCAAGGGATTATAGGAGTTTTAGAGCTTCCCAAATCAAAACAAAACAAAACAAAACAAAAAAAACACAGAAGAATCTCTCCCTTCTGAGAGCCTCAGGGGAGTTCCTGGCTGAATGACTGGCCCAGGTTCTCACAGTGAGTCTCACCTGCCCTGCGTGGGCTGGCCTGCTGCTGCCTGTGCCTCCACACACCGCGCCTGGCAGCAGGCACAGAGCCGCTGGAGCCAATGGGGCCAGCCTAGGCCCAAGGGGCATCAAGGTAACAAGTCATACGAGCAAATGACCAAGTCCCAACAGGATGATAGACACCTCAAAGCTTTCCATTGAGGGACTTGTACAGGCAACATTGCAGAACCACCAGGACATTGAAGACCCCAAGTTGATGGAGTTCAAATAATACTCCCTCCATGGCATGGGGCCTAGAGATAAAAATTGGTTTTTGCATAAAAGTGAAGTTATGTTTTCATGCCTCAGTTTGTGAACTGAGATTCGTGTCTACTGTACCTGATTGCTACCAGTTCATGGATGTCAGCTTTGCTTTTCTGTAGCCAGAGCTGTTCCTGTACTTCTTTATTCCAGGTTTAAATTTCTGCACTTACGTTAAGCACCAGTATCACTGGGGACCTTTTTATTTTTTTTTAAAGGGAAGTCAAATTATTACAAATTTTGCTGTTATTATTGTGAACCTAAGTATCCTGCTGTGAAGTGGCCTCCATTCGATAGGCTGCAAAGAAGATTAAAAGGACAGCAATTATGATCTTCCTCAGATGCAGGAACTGAGCTCAAGCCCCAGCAACTGAAATCTGTATGTCCTGGTGCTGGCCAAGCTTTTAGCAGTTCTGCCTGGAGTCTGTCTTTGAAGTGGGTCCAAATGGGACTTTAAATCACAAACGCTAGCTGCTCACACTCTCTCCTCTAGGATCAGGAAACATACTCTTGTTTAATGGTGTCTCATCTAAGGTGGTTTTTAGCTTTTAAATAAAAAAGATTACTCATACTTCAAAGCTAGTTGTTCCTTGGCAAAGGGTAACACAAATTCTTGGGGAAAGAGTGAAAGAATGAAAATTCGGAGTCTTTTAGTTCCCTCTGGAGTTCCCTTTTTAAGGTTACTTTCACCAATTAGCCCCCAAAGATCCTTGCTGACAGTAATTTACAAATGAAAATCCAAACCAAATGAGCCCCAGCTGTGGGGCAAAGGCTTCCATGGTAAAGCCAGGAACAGATTAGGAGCTGGCTCAAAAAAAGTAATACTAAGTATGGGAATTCGGCTAAGGAACCTCAGGGATGTTTAGCCTCCAGGGAATAAGTTATGAGTCACCACAGCGGTTTACTGTCTTGCTGTCTCTTTTTTCCCCCCTGGCCTGATCCTGGGTTCTTGCCTTCAGCTTTCTGCATGCTCCATTGAATCCCTTGGCCTTCAAGACTGAACATGGGTTTGAAAGTTGAGACTCACTCCAGGGTCTGTTTCTACCCACCCCCTGCCATCTGGATAGGCACATCACTATTTTGTTCTTATGAAAAGGAGAGAGAGAAAGTCACAGAAAGAACTTGGAAGGAAAATTCAGGTAAACAGAATAATAAACTTCATAAATGGCAAGTGCGGTCAGAATATGTCCTAAATGGGGTTGTGCATTGTTTTGAAGAAATTGAATTTTAATAGGTAGAATACTACATTTTGTATGCTTTTTAAAATGACTGGTTAGTCCCATCGTACTTAGATTTTTGTCACTTAGGAGAGTCGTATTCTTCAGATGATTTTGCCAGAACTAATATTCACAGAAATATCATCTTTAAGGTAAGTGAGAACAGGTAAAAAAGTCTCCCTAAATCGCAAAGTGACCACAACGTATTTGCAGAACCTGCAGAAAATTAGAGAGAAGGGTTTTTTAAAAATCAAACAGTCATAGTGTTTATATTCTGCCTATGTTAGTTTGCTAGGGCAGCCATAACAAAATACCATAGATCAGATGACTTAAACAACAAAATGTATTGTCTCTGTTCTGGAGACTGAGGCCAAGATCCAAGGATCCACAGGTGTGGTTTCTCCTCAGGTGTCTCTCCTTGGTTTATAGATGGCCATCTTCTCCCAGCGTCCTTATGTGATCTTCCTCTGTGAACGCATATCCTTGGTGTCTCTCTGTGTCTCCCAGTTTTGTCTTCCGATAAGGACACCAGTTAGACCGGAAAGGATCCACCCTAATGGCCTCATTTTAACTTAATCACCTCTTTAACTTACCTCCAAATATAATCATATTTTGAGATAACAGAGGGACATAATTCAGGTCATAACATTGTCTTACACTTGTATTTAATCCCGCTGGATACTATCGCCAGAATCTGCAAGTTAAGGTCTTAAAAGAAAGTGGATCCTATAGGTAACAATATTCAGATGATGAATAATCACGATTTTTAATGAATATGTTCTGCCTTGTCAAGATTTTAAGTTTAATCTATCTATCTTTGCTCTTCCCTTGAACCAAAAACAAAAAGAGAAAACATAAAACTCTCCTACTTAGAAGTCTTCCACTGTGAACTAAAAGTTTGTGCCCACACCCCAATCCATACTTTGAAACCCTCACACAGCTCCCTACCTGTGTTTGTGGTTGGAGATAGGTAGTAATTAAGGCTAAAGGACTGGGAGGGGAGTTTGGTATGGTGGGTATGTTGGGGCTCTGTGGCTCTCAACCTACAGGCTCTGTCTCCCTCTGGTGTAAGAACCAGAATTAGGGAATCTCTAGTACAAGCAGCTGGGGAGGAGTCAATGGGAAAGGAAGGGCACTTGGAGTCTTTGCTGTCCTTCTTCTACCATCTCTCCAGACTTCTCTCACTGTCAAAGAGTGGAGATTCCTGACTTTGATTTCTGGAAGTAAAACATGCTGTGACTCTTACTCATTCCATCCAATGAAATAGATTGAGGATTTATATAAGCTAATATTTTGAACCAGATCAGTGTCAAGCACTTTAGTGATAAGAGTGATAAGGAGTTAAGTTAAGTTAAGTTAAGTTAAGTTAAGTGATAAGGTGATAAGAGTTCAGATAAGGCTCTGATCTCAAAGATCTCTCAGTCTTGGTGGGGAAAGATCCCATAATGGTAACTAACTAACTACAATATAAGGAAGAACAGAATTAGTATAACAAGAGACCAAAAGAAATCCTTGACATACATATGAGGGAGAGATCATCTCTTGTGGAGGCTGTCAGAAAAAGGTTCACAGGAAATCTGGAAAAGAGACTTTGATAAATGCATAATATTTTGATACAGAAGTTGGGAAACCCAAGGAGCATTTCATGAGACAAGAAAAAAATCACACTGAGGGTCACACAACCAGGAAAATATGGAAGGCAGGCATATTATATGTAGTATGAATATCAGTTAGTTTTAATTTGAGGTTTTAGGAAAAATGTTAGACTGTCTATAATCTATCAGAAATATATTCACTGGATTGGAACTGGAGTTTGGAGTAAGGGATGCTGGACTAGAAGTGATAATAGCAGCCTCATCAGACTTAATAGAGGGCAGAAAATGGGAAGAAGAAAAGAAGAATTTGTAGAAGGAGGGGAGCTATAAGGAGTGCAGATAGTTGTCAAAGATGGCCCCAGTTGATCTCTTTCCTCCTTATACAAGAGATGCTACATGTTTACTCTCCTTTTGAATAAAGGCTGGCCTTGAGACTTACTTGGGCAAGTAAATTGTGAGCAAAGTAACATTTTAGACTTCTTGAGAGATCTCCTTCAGAACACATCTGCCATGAGGTGAAGAAATCTGGGCCAGGCTACTGAAGGATTATCATTCAGACCTTGAGTAGGAGAGATCATCCTGGAGGCCCCTCAGCTGAGTGAAGATCCTTGATGGACCAGCAGAACAACTGCCTTGCCGATTCCCATTCAATCCAGAGGATTGTGAGAAATAATAAACCATTGTAATTTTTGGAGGGTTTGCTAGAGTCAGCAATAGACAGAGAGCCAGGCAAAATGGAAAAGAAAGATGATGCTCAAACTATATGATAAGCAACCATCTAGAATGCACTACAGAGATTCCTTCAAAAACTTGGAATGGACCCACCATTTGACCCAGTTATCCCACTCCTCAGTTTATACCCAAAGGACTTAAAATTAGCATACTATTGTGACATCGCCATATCAATGTTCATAACATCTCAATTCACAATAGCTAAGCTATGTAACCAGCCTAGTGCCTTTCAACAGATGAATGAATAAAGAAAATGTAGTACATATACACAATGGAATATTACCCAGCCATAAAGAAGAATGAAATTATGGCATTTCCTGATAAATGGATGGAACTGGAGACTAAGTAAAATAAGCCAATCCCCAAAAAACCAAAGGTCAGATGTTCTCTCTGATATGTGGATGTTAACACACAATAAGGAGATGGGAGAGGGAAGAATAGAAATTCATTGGATTAGACAAAGGGGAATGAAGGAAGGAAGGGGGAATGGGAATGGGAAGGATAGTAGAATGAATCAGACATAACTGTCCTACATTCACATATGTAACTCCACAATATGTACAACCACAAGAATGGGAAGTTATACTCCATGTACATATAATATGTCAAAATACACCCTACCCTCATATATATATAAAAAAATAAATTTAAAAAGTTACATAAGATTTCATATAAGCATTCACATAAAATATTGAAACATATTTTTAAACGGCAAGAACCACCCAACCAGAAGAAATATATAAATGCTTCCTTCTAAGCATAAGTCACAAAATAAATAAGGATGGGATGTTACTATAATGGAGAAAATCAAATCTTTGAATTGCATATAATAAAACTGACCTTAAGACTGGCTTAATGAAAGGTGGACTGTGAGCTCATAGAAAGGACTCCTCAGCAGCCAACGTGGGCTCATCTAATAGAATGATGCCAGACTGACTTCTTTTTCTTTTTGGTCAAAATAAAAGACTGAAAAGCAGCATAATCCTGTAGGAATAATACACTTGGATTTCAACAAAGCATTTGAAAAATTATTCAGTAACAATTTTGTGGGCAAGATTAAGAAATAGCTGGCTTAAGTAGATCCTGTTGTTGTGGGAAGGAAAGTTTGTAATCATTTGGCACAGTTCTTATCCTGGACCCTGTCCAGGACTATATTTTATCAATACCTTAACGATTTTTTAATTGTCAGTTTTCAAGACAATGAAAAGCTATGCGGGTTTCCTGAAATGCTGGACTGAGATCTTGATATGAATAAGAGATCCAAATTAAATGGTAAAATTTAATTAAAAAAATCATACATATAGGTTTAAATAAAAGAATTGAGCAGATTTTGTTTAAGCAGGACTCATGCAAAAAAAAAAAAAGAGGCAAAATAGTTTGTGGTTTGGCCAACAGCAGACTCAATATGAGTCATGTATCATTTAACCCTGGGAATTAATAATCTCTTTGACTACACTGTTGAATGTATAGGTTCAGACAAAGGGAAAGTATGGTCCTCCGCATTAATGGGTTGCTGGTCTAAATGTATCTGAAATATTGTGTTTAATTTTGAGCAAAGGGGAAAGTCAAGGTAGTGGGGATACTGTAAACTATGTGTTATGCAAAATGGCGGGATGTTTGGTGCTACATGCTGAGTTGTGTCTGCTAAACCTACCACCACTACAGAAAACAAAGCTTTGCATGTGGGGTTTGTCCATGATCCCCCACCTGACTGCTTGTTCCACTTCCCCTTCTCTGCTTCCTGATCTTCCAATCTTCTGAACCTATGATAGTTCTTCTCCTGGTAAAGAACTTATTTATTCATCATGTATTTTCCAGGAAACTTTTCCAAGTACTTTGGGTATCAGAGAATATAACAAACAAAAAATCTCCTGCCATTATGAAGATAACATTCTAGAAGAAAGTGAAGGGCCAGAAACATTTTTATAAATGAGAAAATTTTGTGGTATGCTAAAAGTTGATAAATGCTGGGGGCAGGGTGGGGAGAAAGAAAATGATTCAAGAGTACTGGGAAAAAGCAGTCAGCATTTGCAATTTTAAGTGGTAGTGACAGGGCTGGCCTCCTTGAGAAAGGGATATTTGAATCAAGTCATAAAGGAGACCTGTGGCACAGCAGTAGGAGCACTTGGCAGAGAAAATTCATGCAACCTCATTGTCATGACACCAAAATGAAAGAAGAGGAAGGGGCTGTGGTCTGTTTTGAGGGCTTGCCCTAATGACCAGAAGTCTTTCCACTAAACCCTACTTCTTAAAATTTCCACGTCTCAATACTGCTAAGCTAAGGAATGAAGATTTTACCACATGGACCTTCGGGGACACTCCAGATCCAAACTATAGCAGAGATAAAGAATTCCCCCCCCACCGACACATGAGAGTGCAAGACCCCTGCGTGCCATGTGCCAGAAATGATAGCAGGAAATGAGCTCAGAAAGATAATGATGCCAAGTAAGGACCTTAGAGTTTACTCTAATTAAGGTGGGAATCCATGAAAATGTTTTAAGCAGAGAAGCAACATGATCTGACATAATTAGAAAGGATCGCTCCAGCTTCTGTGGGAAGCACAGATTCTGGAGGAACAAGATTGGAGTCAAGGTGTCAAGGAGAAGGCAATACTTAAATCCAGATGAGCAATGGTGTGAGCATGGGAGAAGTGTTGGGGGTGGGAAGCTAAAAAAAACAAGACTTCCTGAACATCTAGATGTGAGAGATAAAGAGAGTTGAGACTAATTAAGGTCTCAGCTTTAGCAGCTCAAAGAAGCTGTCATCAATTGAAATGAACTTTGGGGAGGAAGATCAGATGAGTATAGATACGTTGGAGATGAGTTAGACCTTCAGATGGAAATTTCAAGTACAGTTTACTGTATGAGATTGGACTAGATCGGACTACAGATAGGAATGTGAAAGTCTTTTGAACGCATGTGACCTTTTGAGTCATACAATTGAATTACAGCATCAAGGGAGTGAGTGCAGACAGCAAAGTGAAGGAGATCAAGGTTGTACTCTGGGGTCTCTGACAAGAGGAGGTCAAGGCAAAGAGAAAAAATCAACAAAACAGAAAAGGAGAGTCTAACATGTTCTAACAGAGTCTAACATGGTCTTCTCCCCGTAGGAGAGGAAAGAGTGTGATCAGCTGTGTCAACTGCTGCTGACAGGTCACAAACAATGAGCACTGAGAAGAAACCATTGCCCTAGCAGTATGGAGGTCATTCATTACCTTGATGAGAGCAATCTCAGTAGTGTGGTCAGGGACAAAGGCACCTTGGAATGGACTGGAAAACAAATAAGAAGAAAAGAATGTTTGAATTTTACTACAAAGGGCCAATAGTTGGAAGAAATGGGACTGAGGGAAGGTTTTTTTTTTTTTCTTTTTGGTACTGGGGATTGAATCCAGGAACACTTTACCACTGAGTTACATACCCAGCGATTTTGTTTTTTTTTTTTTTTTTAATTTGAGAAAGGGTCTCACTAAGTTGCTAAGGCTAATCTGTAACTTGTGATCCTCCTGTCTCAGCCTCCTGAATAATGAGACACACAACTGCCAACAAGGGAAGATTTTTTTTAAACAAGACCATTTACAGAATGTATGGTTGCATGATTTTACTCAAAGAAATAAAATTTTGAGAATGTGAGAAAGACAAAAGGGATTGCTAGAGTGATATTCTTTGATAGATAAGAATAAAGTGAACCAGCAAAAAGTGGAGAGAGTGGTAGTGGTTGAAGAAACAGAAATGCACCTGTGGAAGCAGGTGGGAAGCAGGCTATGGATGGTATAGATGCTCAATGATAAAATGGGATGGTTGGAGTTTGAGAAAGCTCTATTTTGGTTGCTTCAATTTTCCTAAAATGAAACATTCATTCCTACACCATGATATGAATCCTCTCAATTCCAATGCTGTCAGCTTCACAGGAAAATGCCTCAGTTACCCAGCTAGACTGATGACCTAATACCTTCATGTGGATCCTTCAGCTCAACATTCTCACTGCTCTACCCCAACCGACACAAAAGAGAGCCAAAACATATGTGCATTCTAGAAAATAGAAAATGCATAAAGGAAAAACACTAGCTGAATTTTAGTATTTGCAGTGTTGGTACTTTGGGAAAATTTAGCAAGTAGAATAAATGTAGAAAACACAGCTGTGAAGTTAAAAATATGTTGCTTGGTCAGGCGCAGTGGGGCATGCCTGTAATCCCAGCAGCTACACGGGCCAAGGCAGGAGAATCATGAGTTCAAAGCCAGCCTCAGCAACTTAGTGAGGCACTAAGAAACTCAGAGAGACCCTGTCTCTAAGTAAAATATAAAAAGTTCTGGGGGAGTGGCTCAGTGGTTAAGCACCATTGGGTTCAATCCTTGTTACCAGAAAAAGAAAAATATATATATATATAGATATATAGATACATATATTTATATATCTATATGTCTATATATATATATATAAAATACTAACTCTTCTTCTTATCTGTCAGAACTTGGGAAAGTAAGTTAACCTGCCTGATCCCATTTCCTCATCTGTAGATAATGGAACTATACACCTCCTTCTGTCTCTTCTGACCTCCAAAACATAGATATTTATGTTCCTCCCATAATGCAGTGGTTGTTCAAAGATACCTAGATCCTGGTACAATGGGATGCATCTCATGGGGGAACACCATGGAGGGTCCAAGCACAGGCAAAGAGCAGAGCTTCCTCCCACAGTGAAGCAGCCAGACTGAGGTAATCACCAAGGACTCCTCCTGTCTGGCCCCCTTCACAACAGCCCTTCTCTCCAGTGCCTACTCCAGCTAATTCCCAGCCTGACCTATTCTTGAATGGTTATAGGAAATGAGCATCCATCCGAAGACTGAACCCACAGCCTCTGTGCCTTTCTCTTCCTCCTTTCCCCACCCTCACTTTCTCCAGTTTCATTATAAGCATAAGAAGTGGCCTATCACTCCACACTATTTATAAAATGACTTACCATATCATTCTGGCTATGCTGCCAGTGCAGAGATGAAAAACAATCACCAAGAAAATCCACATGATCTGAGACTCCACTTTCCTCATTGGGACCTAGTCTGAGGCTATCTGGTCTTGTAAATAATTCAGTTTCTACACAGTTTTTTTTTTGTAATATGAATTGTGGTGGAAGAGTGGATCTAGAAAACCTCCTAAAGCTAACTCATCTGATTAGCCCTCGTCATTAATTAAAATGCAGTAATGTTTAAAATGGACCATGTTCTTAACTCTGCTCACCCTATGTCAAAACAGCATTTGGTATTCTTTATATATACATAGTAGAGAGGCAAAGAAGCTGATTTACTGAGGTGATATACTCACAGATGACCTCCTCAGAAATATCTCCTCCACCTTCCCAAACACTACACTATCAATTACAGTTACTTAGGTTAAAGCTTTATGTCTCCAAATGGCCTCCACCAAGAGGAAAAAGCACAACTCAGAAAAAAAGCAATTAAGATGGCCACTCCCGAGAATATATTTCAGTGA
Source organism: Glaucomys volans (assembly GCA_020662805.1). Classification (NCBI taxonomy): domain Eukaryota; kingdom Metazoa; phylum Chordata; class Mammalia; order Rodentia; family Sciuridae; genus Glaucomys; species Glaucomys volans. The sequence continues at coordinate 1,125,124 of JAJEJO010053453.1, forward strand.
TTAGATGATCGAATTAGCAGTCTGCCACTGTCATGAGTTACCATGTGAGGGTGTGATAATACATACAACATTTTCAAGGAGATGAAAAGATACATACAACATTTTCAAGGAGATGGAAAGTTCAGGAACCTGAAATAAAATGTGGGAAGCTGCACTGTGTAAGGGTTTTAAGGCCCAAGGGGACATAGGCCTGTGATAAAGGAAGTAAGGTAAAATCTTGTTTTCTAGGATTTGGAAATATGAGACTCCATCAGTGAACTCCATAATTCCAATTTACTGTGTAGAAAGAATATTTGATGATGATAAGATGGCTTAGAAATAGAAAATAGAAGACTGGAAGAAAATGCCTTCTCTGGTATAAATAGCAAGATCGTCAAAGGATTGGACTTAATTAGTAATTTAATAAATGCCTGGAAAAGAATGATGTCCTAAACTCTTGAAGACTGAGAAAGGCCCTAAGATCTTATGATAAATGCAAACTGACAGACTGGTTTGGCTGAGAAATGAAAGAAAATCAATATTCCAGATGAAATCACTTGGATTAGTGCTGCTCTAGGAGGGGCAGGATATATCTTCACAGGGATTAATGACATTTTACACCAAGGTGTTTAATGCTGTCTTTCCCTGGGCAATCTCATGCATCCTTGTGACTTCTCCCAAGTGCTGCATCTGTAATTCCTGCAGTCACCCACAGGTTAGTGATGTACCATTAAGTGACCATTTCTCTGCCACGGTGTCCCAGGATCTTAGTGTACTGAAGTGTGAAGCCAGAAGAAAAGAAAGGATGGTATTCTGACTTATTCTTGACTTATTCTTGGGGAAAATATCATATCAGCAATCAATTTTACCTTTGGAACAGCCCTTGGCCAAACTTCCAAAGTAATGGGCATTTTATCTGTGAGCCCTGGAGGGGTGGGGAAGGGAACAGACAAGAAGCAGCACCGTCTTTCACTTGTGGTGGTGAACATGTGCTAGTGAGATGTCTCCAAGGTCCAGAAACTGAGAAGGAAGACTAATAGGTCATGATCTAAGCAAGAATGACTTTATGTAAATATAAAACTAATAAATAAAGAGTGTAGTAAATTCATTTGAAACTAGTAGGCACAAAAAGTTTACAACTATAACCTTTCAATTATAAAGGTTTTTTTTTCCTTTCTTTCAAGTAATTTTTACTGTTATTCTGATTTTCCTTTTTTAATTGAGGAAAACTTTGAACTTACATTCTGTTTATGAATTTTTATAAACTCCTGATCTTAGTAAGCAGCTTTTATTTAATCAATGCTTAACTGCTACAGTGAAATATCAAAGACACTAATGTACCCATTTGCAGCTAACCAAGGAGTAGGCATAATTTGCCCTCTTACACTTTACCTCTGAAAGCTCCAGCAGCTCCTCACCAGCCAGCTATGACAGCATTCTCCATGGAAATGCCTGACATTCCTCTCATCAGGTTTACTCTTCACCCAAACTCTAACTTTGTCCTTCTCTTTCTGTTCCAGTCACTCTCCCTACATAATGTCCAACTTGCACCCTTACACAGATGATGTCCAAATATGGAAGTCACACCAGGATTCCCTTTCTTCTGTCCCTCACAGCCAATTGCCTCTGAACATTTCCCACTGGACAGCCATTCTGATGTAGAAAGAATTTATCATACTGAGTCCAAAATAAGTTCTTGTGTGACACCATCTTCCAAGATAATCCCTTTTGAAATCATGCTATTATCTTTGAATCAGCACCAAGTAAATTTTCATGGCATTTTTTTTTTCTTTCCCAATCACTCTTGCATAAGCCTCCAACTTTTTAGTTACAAAGACCCTGCCCATGTGGAGGCTCTTGTTTCTCTCATTAGGACTATTATTGTCATAGTCTAACTGGTTTTCCTACCTCCTGAATCTGTCCCTCTCTAAATACTTATTCCCTCTGTTCTCAGATTAATTTTCTTTCTCATTCCTGCTAAAGTTTCCACACATAAAACTAAAGCCCAACGTTTGCCATGGGTATATATCAGCACCCATCTTTCCTACTACTGAGAGGTTTTCTCCTACTGCCATTCCACCCCATCTTCATCCACTGAAATAATGACTACCAAAGAATTGGCCAGCATGCATTAAATTATGTTGTAGTCGCAATCTCAAAATAGCAGTGGCTTTCAACAAAGGGTTATTTCTTGTTTATAATACCAGTTCCTTGGGAGTAAGCTGGATCTCTCCTCCATATTGTATTCATTTGAGATACTGAGGTAGGATAGAAGAAATTTTACAAAGAAAGAAAGAAAGAAAGAAAGAAAGAAAGAAAGAAAGAAAGAAAGAAAGAAAGAAAAGAAAAGAAAGAGGAAGGAAGGAAGGAAGGAAGGAAGGAAGGAAGGAAGGAAGGAAGGAAGGAAGGAAGGAAAAAAAGGAAGGAAGGAAGGAAGGAAGAAAGGAAGGAAGGAAGGAAAGAAGGATGGAAGGAAGGAAAAGAAGGATGGAAGGAAGGAAAAGAAGGGTAGGTAGATTGGTTTGTTGAAAGAAGACATAAAGGAAGGACAAGGAAATGAAATTTTAACTTTAGGTTTCACAATGGCTTTGTAGCCCTGTCACTCCCTAAGTCAGTCTCTTCCAGGCCTATCACTCCCAAATTTCTGGGGAATATGTAAATCTTAGAGTTAACCATAAATTCACTCACTTATGATAATTACTTTGTGCAATGTTAATTAAGCCACCAATAAATAGATTAATCAAGGAGAGATACATTGAAAGAAACTTATAATTTAGGGAATTTTGCAGCATTATCTATTGATCAGCTAATAGAGAACTCATTAGCCTATGGATCCTGAGAACTACCATATAATCATAAACTGTCTTGTGATTACCAAACTGATGTCAATTCCACATACCTTTCCATGCCCACCTCTCACTGAGTGTCCTTTAAAAGAGAATCAAAGAACCCCAAACACATGTTTCTTCCTTAAGACAACCTGCATTCTCCCTTGAATGTACATTGCTTTCCCAAATAAATCTCTTGTCTGTGCCTCAACTGACAGGTGCTGAAATTCTTTTCCTTCGTGTACATCAAGTTCCCTACTGGTCCTGAGTTGAGATTTTCCCTTCACCTGTGAACTCCTAATACCTTCTTCCAGTGAGATTGTCTCTGGTGACAATCCAAGGCGAGGGAACCTGATGATCTTGTGAAAAAATGAAAAGAATAATGGCAGAATCACCCAAGGGCTCTATAAGAGTCCTCCCATATTTCATTGGTCAGAGAAAGTCAAATGGCCAAGCCTGGCATGAGTGGAGTTGCAGATGTGATTCTCCCACATGGAAGGCCCCAAGAGGGAACAACAGCAAATGTTTGAACAAATATACCATCTACCACACCATCACTGAAGGTACAGAATAACTCCAGTATGTTTCCTGTGTTTTGATTAATTTCTTCACCCAGGTATCTCAACCTCAGCATTATCAACATTCTGGACAAGATAATTCTTTGCTGTCTGTGTATTACAGGCTGTTAAGCAGCATCCCTGGCCCCTCACCTAACAGGTGCCAGTAACTCCGAACACATTTACCCAATCAAAATGTCAAACAAAAATGACTCCAGACCTTGGGAAATGTTCGCTGGAGTGGCAAAATTACCTCCAATTAAAAAACCACACCTCTAGTCTATGAGTCTTTAAAGAATAGGAACAATATCTTAACATTTACGGTATCTCCACGGTACCAATTAGTCTAAATGGTTTAATAATTGTTATTCAATGGAATGGGAATCATAAAACAGAATTTCCATTTCTCAAAATCAAGGGTAATATTTATTTCTCAGGTCTCTTTTGCAAAATCCATGAATTTAAGAACTGAGTTTAAATCTTGGCTTCACTGCTTTATAAAAATCTGAAAAAGTTGCTTAACCTCTTTAAACCTCAGTCTCTTCATCTTCAGAATGGGGACAGTAGCATCTCTCTTGCACTTTTCTGTTAACAAGTCAATGCATCTTTCTCACCATGTGGTATGTGCTTGATAAATGGTAGCAAGCAGCAGCAGTAGTGACAGTCTCCATCATACATGAAAGATGAGATGCTTAAAAAACTGCCCATTTACAAAGAAATGCCAAAAGTTGCTCCCAGAAAGAGCATTATGGACCCACAAAATATTGCCTGTGTTTGTTTCTCCATAAATAAGACTTGTTGTCAAGAAACTTGAGCTCGGTGGATTTGCCATAAAACACATAAGCTTGGATATGAGCAACAGGTTTTTGTGGCACTTTCCTGGATGTCAGCAGAATCTCACAAATCAGGCAAGCAAAGTGCAAAACATATGCCCTCAGCAACTTGCCAAAAACCAGTAAAAGGAACTACTAGTAGAGCCAAAATCAAGGAGGCAGGCAGGGGCAGTGTAGACTCAGACCTTCATAAATTCACACAAAAATGCCCTTCATTTTATTAAGAGCCTGACTAAACAAAACCCTTCAAATGATGAAAAGAACCTTCATATAGCTTCCTACTGTAGTCTAGAACATCAAAATGACAAATCTCTTCAGCATTTTTTAATCCAGTCATTTGGAACAGGGTATGTTGACAAGTCAGTGGTTTTGTGGTTAGGAAATGTAACTCAGCATCATCAAGCTGGCTTTTGTAGGAGACTGGCATATTGCAACATGGTCAAGACGCGCAGCATTTTATATCCAGGTGCAGAGTACTTCTTTTGTTTTCTGGTTAAGACATTCATGGCGTGGCAACCATGGCAAATTTTAAATACACAAAAGAGAAAGAAAGTACTTCTAAAACATTGAGCTATAAATTCTATTTTCAAATTAACACCATTCACTGTCCAGCAAAATTAAACGGGAAGAATTTGTGGTTTTGTATGTCTGATTTTTGTCTTTTTCTTTCTCTCTCTCTCTTTTTTTTTTAAAACAACTCTGTGAGACTTTCAAGCTGGTAGAAAGATTTAGACCTCAAAGCCCTGGAGACAAAAATGCTTCCCAGCACTAGCAGCAGCAGTAAAGAGCTTGTGTTCCCCTGGAACTCAGATTTCAATCCAAAGACAGTTGTGATTCAGCCTTTTTCTTCAGTGAAGTTGGGGTCAGCCAGCTCAAAAGATTAAGGTTGTTGACCCTGTACATCAACACTCAGAAATCCGCTGCACCACGGGAGTCTGGATCGCAGTCGACCTAGGGGTGGTGTAACGGGATCTCCTCCTGAGCAACACAGCGCTAAGCACCACGCACCCCATCCCCCAGGTGTCTGCCTGCCATCTGGCCCCAAAGGTCCACTCCTTGCAAGCAGTGTTGTAGTAACCAAAGGACTTTGCAGCAACAACACACTCTCAACTCATTCTCTCAGCTCTAAAATGTATTTCCTTCACTTGCAACATTCCTAACCCTGATGTGGAAGTTTGGTTTAATGAGCCCCAAAGGGCGGCCTCTACAGAGCTTACTGAATTCTAATGAGATGATTAAACCAGATAGCAAGAAATCTTTATTTATTTGTGCAAACAAAACAAAGATTGGTATTACATCATATGCAACTAAAATTCTACAAGCAAAAACATTCCCAAACACTGCAAAATAAGTAAGTGAAAGGCTTAGCTCCAAACTCAGGAGTACTTGCTTTGGTCAAGGTTCTGGGGCTATCATACCATACTTTTAAGGATTGAGAGAGAATAAACACAGAGATCCTCATTCATGCATGAAGTTCATCAATAGATATTTCTTCAGTGCCCACTTTGTGCTGGTAATTGTTCTGCACATCCAATAGTGGTAAGGTACTGGATTGTGATTTAAATATTTCACAATATTTGTGAAATATTTCACAATAAGTGATAACAATAATGCATATATATGTCTATAATTAGACTAAAAATATACAAGGCTGTCAGTCTTTGTTTTTCATGTTTATTTTCCCTGACAGCACCACTCCATCATGGGTAAACAGCTAGAAACATACACTTTCTGGTTAATTTTATATACCTTCCAACTAGAAATACTCACAAAGTAGAATAAGAGTTATTTTTCATAAAATCTTTTTGACAAACTGAGCAAAAGAAAAGGCCTGTCAGTATACAGCCATGCCTTCAGTGCTAAGGCTTGTTATATAAGGAAAAACTGTTTAAACTAAGGTAAAAAGAATTGGAATTTAGTGCTTTGCCATTTCAGAAGACTTTTAGGGAAAATGGAACAATTTTCAGTTGTTGAAAAATTTTCTTAGAACATTGAGACTAAAAGATTTAAAGAAAATATTTTTAAAAGGGGCAAATTTAGTAAACCCTTTTCTTCCCTGAAAAAAAAATCTATAACATTTTTGTTCAAAATTGTCCCATTTTTCCTGTACAAATATTTTAAAGATTGCTTATATTATCCTATCTTTAATTTTTTTTCTTTTTTCTATCTTCTTTGCCAAATCCTTCTCTTTCGTTCTCTTTGAGAAGACTGCCAATATTTTAGATAAGAAAGTAAATTAGGGTTAGTGTTTGCCTCTTCCTCCTCTCTTCTTTCTTTATTCCTAATTGATTTCTTTGGGGAATCAATGGATCCTATTACTACTCTCAGAACAGATGGTTGGCTAGTCAGTGCTAACCAAAGTATCACAGAGCAATGCTGTGTTACTTTGCACATGGCAAACACACAGGTGGAAAGCTGAAACAATCAAACATCAGAAAAGTTCCTGGATAATTATTTCACTTCAACAAAGTATTTGAATTACTAAAAATGAAAGTGTTTGCTTTTCGCCTAAACAAGGATTTTTAATAATAGTTGTATAGCTGTGGAAACAAAATCTTGGTGAACCTACAACTAAACATAAGTCAATCAAGGTTGATGGGGACAACAGCATGACATTAATTCTTCTGTTGTCTTCCATCACAACAGACTGGAAAGAGAACTGAATGCAAGGACAAATGTGACAAATGTCCACCCTTGGGCTATTCTGCCATGCTTTCCTCTTCCCAACACATGATTGACAATTTTCAAGTCACACACACACACACACACACACCCCAAGATGTGTTTTAGTCAAATGTCAAGAAAAGAATATCATGTTATTAAATTTAATGAAAATTTCCACCATAGAATTTAGCAAAGTACCTTTTGAACTGTCTGTCAGTCAGTGGCGACAAAATTCACTTTAAAATACATTAACACAATTACACTTGTTGTTCAGTTTTATTGACATCAAAAGTCACTCAAATAATGAGTACCAGAAAGTTCTACAAAGAAGAACCTGCACCCAATTCTGGGAGTCTGACGGACTGAGTGCAAACCTGAAGCAGACCAGTGCTGAAATCTGAGCTGTGTGTCACAGATCCCTGGGCTGATGAGAGTCAATGTTAAGTGATATAGGAAGCCAGGTGCAGTCTCAGGGAAAGGAGCTGACAGCAGCAGGACTGGGGGAAACCAGGCTGCAAATTAGGGTTAGACTCAGAAATTCCAGGAGGAAAATGCAAGAAGGAGGTGAAAGCAGGTGAGGCAGATGATGGTGAATACTGAAGAAGGAAGTTGTTAACATGGCACAAATTTCACAGGGGCAGCAAGTGCTGCATTCCTACAGACATCAGAGATGGAGGCTCCAAGTTACACTCCACTGAGTGATAAGAACACAGTCCTCAATTCCTGATAGCCCAGCATCTCAAATGAGTCAAAGAGCCGCAGGGCTCAATCTGCAGTGGCAGACTTTCAGTGCAGCTCCACAAGCCCTTATCCTAACCCTCTGGGTCAAGTGTGTCTGGATGCTTGGAAGCTTTAGATATTAAAAATCATGCAACAACTTGTATATATCTCAAAAGGAATTATGCTGAGTGAAAAATGCCAATCACAAAAGGTTGCATAATGTATGACTCTATTTATCCAGTGATGTTGAAATGATAAGATTACAGAGACGGAGAACAGATTAGTGGTTGCCAGGGCACAGAGAGAAGGGCAGTGAAGGAGGTAGTTGTGTCTATAATAGGAATCCTTGTGATGAAACTACTTTCTCGACTGTGGCATTGATTATAAGAATTGGATCTACCTGTGACAAAATTGCACAGAACTTAGTATACCAAGATAAACACGGACACCAAAGTGAGTGAATATAAAATTGGTGAAATTGAAACAAGGTAAATGAGTTGTCTCAATGTCAGTTCCGTAGCTGTGATATTGTACTATAGTTATGCAAATATTACCTTTGGGAGAAATTGGGTAAAGGGTACCCTGAAAATCTTTCCATACTATTTCATACAACTGCATATGAATCGACAAATCTATCCAAATACATATTTTTAAAAGGAAACACTCAAATAGCAACAAAGTAGATTTTGGGTTTTCACTTAGAAGTAAAAACACATTGTTTCTTGACAAAACTTGTGACCGTGTAAACAAAGTGAAATACAGGTTATAAATAGTCTCCCATCAGCGTGGGTCAGATATTGTGGCTACCTGAATTCAAGTTTAGTCAGATTTTGCTGCCAAATCAGCCATGAAAACACTTTAGTTTTTCAAAGCTTTTTGTGTTTTGGAAGTATGGATGAAGAATTATAAACACAAGTTCTGTTCTGGCCACCTAGAAGAAGGCACTGATAGACCTTTCTGACAGCTCCTGCTTCTACATCTTTATTTCATATTAGCAGGAAAAAAAAGTCGGGAATTTCAATTTTTTAGTACAATACTTCAATCATAGATATTTTTGTACATCCTTTTGATATGTTATCTAGCAATACCTAGAATAGACTTTGATGGAGGGATGCTATGGACAGAAAATCCATATCAGCATGGAACCAGGACATTTCCTTAGCTTCTCCTAGAGTTTCTCCATAGTTCTACTTTGTTGTTTGGGAATAAATTTTCAAGACATTAGAATTTCTTAAATGTGAAAATAGTGTGTTTATATATATATACACACATATATATATGCACACACACATAGACATATAACCTTTATATATGCACTAATTTAGAATTCACTAGTTGACATTATCAACTAATTTACAGTATATACTTCTCTATTTCTTTTTGCTAAGATGGAAGATAGAGATTTGATCCTATCTGAAATATTTAATAAAGAACAAAATTCAGATACTTCATGAGCATACAAATTTTTAGCCCTAAATGAATCTGAATCCAGTTTCGGTGTGGAGGTGCACATCTACATTCCCACCTACTGCAGAGTCTGGGATCACAAGTGCAAGGCCAGTCTGAGCAACTTAGTGAGACTGCTTTGATTAAAAGAAGTGGGGAGAGGGGAGCTAGTGGTGTATAACCCATTGATAGAAGCCCTAGGTTCCACCCCCATTTCCAATGTTATGCATTGATAATATATCTGAATCCAAACAATATGGAAGAACTCTAATTCATTTACCTTTATTTAAATCTCAGGAATTATTCTGTGCTATTCTCTACCATAATCAGAATAATTCTATTGAATATAAAGAAAGTTACATCCCTCTTTTTTGATCTCCTTAGTTCCTTTAGACAAGCATCCAAGATGTTCATCTTCAGTGACCTGGTGTAAAGGTTTGGATTTGAGGTCTCCTCCAAAAGCTCGTGTGTGAGACCATACAAGATGGTTCAGAAGAGAAATGATTGGGTTATGAGAGTCTTAACCCAATCAGTGAATTACTCCCTTGATTGGATTAACTGAGTGGTAACTGAAGGCAGGTAGGGTGTGGCTAGAGGAGGTTGGTCCCTGGGGTTGTACCTTTGGGGTATATATGTTGTATCTGGTGACTGGAGTCTCTCTCGCTCTGCTTTCTGACCATCATGTGAGCTGCTTCTTTCTACCACACTGTTCCACTATGATGTTCAGCCTCACTTCAAGCCCTGAGGAGTAAAACAGGCTGTCTATGGACTGAGACCTCTGAAACCATAAGCCCTCAAATAAACTTTTCCTCCTCTACAATTGTTCTGGTTGGGTCTTTCAGTCACAGCAGTGAAAAAGCTGACTAAAACACCGGGCCAGAGATGATGACAGTTTAGAGTCACATTTCTCTCCATTTTGCCCATTCTGGGGTATGCCCTTAGCACATTAATTACTTCCAGTTTTCTAAATTGGCTATGCTTTCTCACCTTCCTGCCTTTGCACATGTTCTTGCCATGCTATGAAACACCATCCTCTTCCTGGCCAATTCCTATTATCCTGTAAGGTGCCATTTTCTTCTAGAGGCTCTGAGATTCCCCTCACCTCTCTGTACGACTTGGTCTGGACTAGACTTGTCCAAGCATTTCAGGCCACCTTATACCCTCTGCACCTTCTTGTAGAGGACTGATCTTTTCTCCTTCTCCAGAGCTTAGCACTGCCTGGCAGTGAGTAGTTAATCAATCAATAAACAATATTTATTTGATTAATGGCTACACAAATGATGGAATATATACATCACACAAAAATTCAAATAAAATATGTAGCTTATTAGCTGTAAGACTAGCAAATCTTTGTATAAGTTTCCTCCTCTCTAGAATGAGAAGAACAGTGCTTTCCTGGTCACTTAGACTAAATCTGCTCTCACATATAAAACAGTCATACCAGGCTAAATACATAGGGAGCACTCTACAAATATGAGAGTAACAAAGTGCAAGTATACATTTGGAGACCTTTAAAAAATACTTTCTTATTCAATAAGCCAAGAAGAGCCACAAAAGGATTTTAAGCAACAAAATAATAAATTCAGATTTGCTTCCGGAAGACAGGTCTGTTGGCAGACTTAGGGAAGATGGGAAGCAAAGGCATAGGCCATAGTCGGGAAGCTGTTGCAACAAGCCAGAGTGGTTAAGAAATCTTGATCAAGACCCAGTGACCAATTAGATGGAGAGAATTGTTAAGGGGAAGAAGTTAAAGATAAATTTAGAGGCTTGCATTTTCAGGAAAATGGATGGAACTAGAGACCATCATGTTAATCAAAATAAGTCAAACTGAGAAGGTTAAAGGTCTTATGTTTTCTCTCATATGCAGAAACTAGAGAGGAAAACAGATGGGTCTCCTAAAAATCAAAGGAAAATCAATTGAGGAAAGGGACAAAAGTGTGGGAGGCAAGGAGGGAGGGGGAAAATGCTGGGGAGTGATATTGGCCAAATTATATATTGTGTGTATAGGGATTTTCCTTCTTAGAAATCAATGTGCAGTTCTTTGGCAATGTTTAATGGGTTTGCACTGGAGATGATGTGAATCACCTGGGACATTAATATCAAACTCCCAGAGCAGAGCAAGAAACGTCAAGAGGGCATTCTCCAACATTGACACTGTGGAGCCTGGGAAAAGCAACAAAGAGCCTCTGTGACATTCTCTTTAGGGTAATTCAGATTCAAATGAAATCACAATTGGTTCAAGGATATTTGAAAGAAAGAAGAAAGGAAAGAAGGAGGGAGGAGAATGAAGGAAGAAGAAAGTATAGCATAGGAAGAAAGAGAAGGATAGAAAGAAGAAAAGGTCAGTTCATAAATGACCCCTAAAGTTAACAGAACAATTCTCAGGACACAGAAATTGTTCCTTACAAAGAAGATGCTTCTTAGATTCCATTTATGATCTACTAAAAGATACTCACAGAAAGAGAAGTGGAGCGAAAGAAACAGAAATGAGGGGGCAAGGATTTCATATGTAAAACAAAGAAAAAATAGAAAAGCTTGAAAAGAGTGAAAAGAATTGTGTAATTGTGTCTCTTGCTTCAATTATGTTTCAAAAAATATCTTATTTGTCCTACATCTGTGTCCCACAAAATATAAGTGCTCAGCTTTCTGTTCAGCTGGGTAAATGATAAAGCAGTTGTCTTCTCCTATTTGTGAACTGCCTCAGGCCTTATCTCTGCTGGACGTTGGACCTTATGTGGTCCATTGACATTCTGATTCAATGCTAGGTAGAAAGAAGTAAAGATTATTACATATGTATAATTTACAAGAGAAAGAGAGTTAGGAAGTCAGGTGAGGTGGCATTCACCTGTAATCCCAGCTACTCTGGTGACTAAGGGAGGAGGATCACAAGTTTGAGGCCAATCTGGGCAACTTAGTGAGACCCTGTCTCAAATGCACATTTTTGAGAAAGAACCTGGGATATTGTTCAGCAATAGAGTGCTGGGTAGAACTCAGTGGTTTGAGATCTTGGGTTTGATCTCCAGCATCACCCCACAAAAGAAAAAAAATCATGTTGAACACCTTGATTATTTTCAATTTTTATTTGTCCATTGTTCACCAATAAAGATGAATAAATGGATAAATGGATAATACCTACTTACAACAGATAACTTCTATTTTCATTTGTTTTCAAAAAATGCTAATGACTATCCTATGCTCCAAGACAAAATTTATTTTAACTTTTTTCTTCCCTCTTCACTGTGAATAGCAATTCATAATATGAAAAAAAGTTAAGATGAGAGATTTATTAGATGCTTTACTATATCTCCAGAGGCTATCACAAGGTCATTCTAGATTTAACCAAAACGCCTAAACTTCTTCCGTGAATCCTAGAGTGAAATGAGATGAGAACATTTGCAGTCAATTTGTGGTTATCACATTGCCAGGTGTGAATCAGGAAGAGTAAACACTGCACCTTTCTGAGGGTTATTTTCCTTATCCAGTAAATGGAGACAAATGTTCCTACTAACTCACCACCGAGCTGTCAGTTTGTGAAAAATATTCTCAAACTAAGACATAGTAAAGAAGCACTATTACTACAGCCAAAGTTTATATCAATGAAACTGCTTATGAATATCACACATCAAACTGTATTAAAAATATTATTTTTCTTATTTCTCACAAATCTGTAATCACACAGTACTTACAGGCCCTCAGGTAAGCAGAATATCCAATTAATCACTGAGAATTGGCTCTCCAATAATTGCATAATTGCTGATTCTTTTTTTAAATTTTATATATATTTTAATTGTAGGTGGACACAATACCTTTATTTTATTTTTATGTGGTGCTAAGGATCAAACCCAGGGCCTCATGTGTGCTAGGCAAGTGATGATCTACCACCGAGCCACAAGCCCAGCCCAAATTGCTGATTCTTTTGGATATTTTATGACCTGTATTTGAAGAAAGTATGCCATATTGTTCATTCATTCACATATCAAGTATTTACTGAGCCAACTGCCAAGCGTCAGGCGTTGTGCTGGGTGCTGAGGAAACACGGGTGAGCAGCATAATCACAGTCCCTCCTCTCCTGGAACTCCCAGTCTTACTGTTACACAGATGTAAGATTCCTTCCTGGGTGGAAAGAGAGCTCAGCTGTATTAGCTTATAATAAAATTTCCAGAAGCCAGAGCTGAATAAGCTATGTATTGCTAGGAATTGCATCCAGCTGCAAATAATAGAAACCAGATGACAGTAGCCTGAACACATCAGGGTGCTATTCTTTCATACAAAACTATATACAAAGGTAAGCAGTTCAGAGCTAGAAGGGTAACACAACTAGGTTCTCTGCTTCCCAAGTGCATCACGTCCAGCCTCAAAGTCATAAGATGATTCCTAAAGTTCCAGACATTTTGTCTATTTTTCAGCAAGAACTAAAAAGGCAAAGGGGAAAATGTGCAAAATTCCCCACCCAGTGGCCACTTATTGGTCATCCTGTTAAGAAAGAAGGGGAAATAGATATTGGAGAGTGTCATGAGCTAGCTATGTCATTAACAGAGCAAACACTTTTGTTTCTCTCCACAAAGTAAGAATGTATTGAATAACAAATTCACAGGCTACACCACTTGTATCAGTGGCAGTTCACGGAACACTTGTGGGTCACCTGATAGTCATCAGCTGAGAAATCACAGTTCTTTTATTTCAATCTTAATTTCGAATATCTGTAACACCCAAATCACACATCACACTTAACACAAGAAGGCTAAAAAAGGGCTAAGGCAGCCACAGGGGTTCAGGAGGCTGAACTAAAAGCAAAGGCAGAGAAAAGATACAAATGCCAAGAGTCTCTGTGGGTGGTCAATTAGGATTATGAACCAACCAAAGAATTTGCAGCAGGAACTTATTCTAGGTCAAAGTGGTTTCAAAGTGCAAGCTTGAAGCATTCACCTTGTGATGTCAACTTAGAGTGGGCCCTGTGGTTGTCACAGGCAAGAGAAACCATGAGGATGGACATTCAAAAGTTTATCACTGTGGAGATTTTCCTGGACAAGGCTCATGACAAGTAACCAGGGAAGGGGTCAAGGTGCAGCCATGGCCAGTCTTGGAGGGTTCCTCCTTTTATGGGTCTTGAGTGAAGGGGCTGCTTCATTGAGTGGTCTGGTATGTTCGATAAATTCTTAGGCCTGTATTTTTCTATATGAGTTGGATATAGCCATGTATCCATGAGCTTCTGATTAATTTGATAAATCCACAGGTGATCATTTTTATTAGTACAGTTAACTTATTTATCAGTTTGTATCTTATGGTTGTGTTAGACTGTTGGCGATTGTTTATCTGTACACACTAGGAATAGAGTGATTCCACCTCAGCCCTTAAACCCAAAATGGAGTAGCTTGTGGCAAATGACTGCTTAACAAAGTAGAGTAACTCAGGTTTAGGAGTTGTCTGAAATTTACTTGTCTAAACATCATGGAGTAACTCTGAGCAGAACACAGCCTACTGTCCACAGAGAGACAGCTAGAAGTCTCCTTCACAGCTCAGGAATTAAAAGCCAGATTATTCACTGGGGTTCTATCCCATCAGTGCAAAATAGATGGGGCAAATTACATCTTTCAAAAGAGGAAGTAGAAAAAAAAAACAAAAGGGAATGATGTTACATGAGAGGCTCAGATTATAACAATGTCAATCCTTCATGTGGCAGAGAAGGGCTAGCAAGGTTGCTGACTCTCTCCTCCCACGTCTCTGGCCAGCCATGCTAATTATATAGCACACAATAAATATGTGTTGAATGAATTTGGCACACCTTCCCACTGGTCTCACCCTTGGAATCTCACCCTTGGTATCTTGCAACGATTACCATTCAACCACAGATGTGAAGAGAATGGAAACAAACCTGCCACCCTCATGCTGGAGACAAATTGGCCTAGGCTCAGCAACTGGTGTGCACCTTGTGAATACCAATTTTTATTTTAATTCTCTCTTACTATTTAGTCAAGTTGTTGGGGTTTTTTTTAGGAGAAAATAATGCCAACAGAGCCACAAATAAATATTTTTTTGTCTCTTTCTGCACAGACTGTAAAATGAGATAATTATAGTATACATCTAAGAATGAAATATGGTGGAAAAACAGGATTTCATGTGAAAAAAATCCCAAATAAATTAAAACTTGGCCAACTATGAAAATGCCTGCCTCCCCGCACACAGTTGCTCCTTGTAGAGTGTGTGTTACACATTTTAAGAAAGAAAAAGATTCCTTTACAATCAGAAAACCTGATTTACCATTCATTCCAGGTAAATGACAGTTTGTTGAAAATGATTCACTGAGCAGAGAAAAAAAAGGAAAGTCACTCAAAGCTTCAGAAATACTACAGACAGCATCCACTCCATTCACATTCATTAAGTGCCTACAAGGTGCATAGTAGGTCCAATATTGCCAGGATAATCAAAACTGGCATTGTCTTTATCTAACAGGGAAATGGGAAAGACAGACATAGATCAAATTATCACATTAATGATTATCTATGAACAAACTGAATTAAGTACCTGAAAAAAGGTGGCACAGTACTGTGAGATCCTAGAACAACAATGAACATTTGCTAAGGCATCCACAGGAATGTGCATGTGTGCCAGGGCAGGTAGGGGAGGACCAGAGTCCACTGGAGCAAGCAGCACATTCCAGGGCCCCAAGGCAGGAAGCTGCACAGCAAGTCTAACAAGCTGGAAGGAGGCCTGTATGGCCAGGGAGAGGATCAGGTGGCAAGTGGCTCAAAGTGAGGCTGAGAAAAGAGAGCACCGGCCAAGTGTTTACGTTTTCCTCTTTACTGTTGCAGGAATCTACGAAAGGACCTTGAGAAATGGGTGATGCCACCACATAGTTCTGTGTGACTTGCTCCTGTGAGAACACTGTAGCATCTCTTGCTGACCTGGGGTTCCTAGACACATCAAACGAGCAAACAAGGCAAACAAAGGAGGGAAGAATTTTGTCGGAAAAATCATTCTGGCATCAGCATGGATGATGATATTTGATACAGACAAAACTTCCTACTAGGGAGACGAATTTGAACAACACAAACAAATTACAGGACAGCCTGGATACAAGATGCATTTTGGTAGTAAAGGGTGGGGGGTTATAGAGGGAATGATCTAGAATGACTATAGTTTTCTGGTCTGGAGACATGAGTAGATGGTGTTGCTGTTTCTTGTGATCAGGAATGTGGGAGGATGTGATTAATCCAGCTCGATATATTAATTTGAAAATATTCATGAGAAAGAAATCAACATAAATCTGTGCCTCAGAGGAAATTTCTTATATCTATCTATCTATCTATCTATCATCTATCTATCTATCTATATCTATCTATCTATCTAGAGACAGAGATTTAGGAGTGATGAATATAATGATAAGACTTAAAATTGTAAGTCAATATTAACAATGACAATAAAAATGCCTGGGTAGATCTTCAACAATCATACAATTAGACTCCTCCTTTTAGAGATAAATTACCCAGGTCATATAGTGTTGTTCCCATGCCCACAGCCATTGCTGGGATCCATTTAGTGATTCTGATCACTTCTCCCAGGTCTTTCAAAAATCATGCCAATGTACTGGAAGCACAAGAGCCACAGCACTGATTAGCACTTGTCTCCATAGCCCTCTCAGCTGGTAGGCTTCTTTTCCTTAACCGGGCTTCCTGTGACCCCATTTCTTCAAAATGCCCTCTCAACAGGTCCTTTGCATCTTTCCAGGATGCAACTTTTCTCCCTTCTGTCCAGTCACACTTGCTGCATCAGTGTCCCTTTGAGAAGAGGAAGTCTCTCTAACCCTGTAGCGACCTCAAGGGTCCCACCTTGCCTTGACTCCTCTTGGCTATTTGTTAGCATACTTGAAACTGAACACAGCAAGACATGAAGCTTGAGCAAGTCTTACCACATCATTTCAATGAAACTATTGGGCACCCTTGATTCTTTCAGACCACAAAAGTCAAAATATCAGATACCGTGTTGAATACTTAATACCTTAGACTTCCTGGCATTTTGTCTATGAAACAGGAATTTTGTTCTCTTCTGGCTTCTGTGTTTGAATTAAATGCCAGTGAGGTCATGACATTTGCCAGAAAGAGTTTGACAAACTATTACCACTGCATCAAATACACCATTTCTGAAATAAGCAGGGAAAAAAAAACATATTCAAAAAAAAAAAAAAAAAAAAAAAAAAAAAAGCAAAACTCAGATGGATGGCGGTGCCTCTGAAAACATTCCTCAGAGAGGAAAAAAATAACACACACACACACACACACACAAACCATCCAGGCTTAAAGTTCATTCATTGCCAGCATCATGTCTACAAAGTTCTCACTTGAAAGGTAGCAAAAATAACCCAAAGTGTCTTTTCTTGTGTCCAAGTAATTTTTGTTGATAAGCAAACTGGGTTTTCAGTCTGTTCGCCCTCCCACAGCCTGACTTACCAAATCTAAAATGACTGGCTCCTTTGACCATTCCCACCCCTGCCACTTTATTCCTTTGGGCAATGAACTTCACCTTGACTCTAGCTTTGATAAATGCCCCCTTCCATTCTAATCATCCACCTTTAAGACAATTTAATCACTCTGTCTTTAGGCATTCTAAGTAACCCACATTCTGTTCATTACTGAGTGACTCTCAAACACATCTGTGCCCTCTTTTCCCTGCTCTCCCAAACTAATAGCTCAAAGTATTTCTTTGACGAAATATATAGAAATGACTTTTCCATATGTGACAAGCTATTCTGAATGACCTTGAAAGGGACAATGATCTATGAAAATGCAAAATCCTCATGTGTGTGTTAAATAGCCTTTATTCTGGGACTAGAATGACTATTACTAATAACAATAATTTCTGAATAATTGACATAGCTCTAAAATTATTTTTTCTCTATAAACCTGCTATAAATTACAATAACCTTTTGGTTTAATTTAACTAAAATACCATCTACTGGAATTTCCCCAAGCAAAATACCAAAATTTTACAAAACAATGCAGTAAAGAAAAGTAAAGCACCATTTCCTCAGCCTCTACCGTGGATAGAAACCAAGCAATGTAAATGTTGACTTTTTCTCCTGTACAGTCATCCTGTAAAGTAGTTGTTATTGGCCATGTTTTGTAAGACTCAGATATATTAAGAGGTGGCCAAAAGCCACAGAGCTAATAAATGACAGTGGAGGTGTGAATCTGATTCTCTCACAAGCTAACACTCAGGCCCTTTCAACTAAGCTCACTACTTCCCAAAGGTGCCTGGCATCTTTGAGGGAAAGAGGAGGAAGTGTTTGAAAAGAAATGACACTAGGATATTGATCTCTGCTTACAAACAGCATGAAAGACCATGTCAAAGTTCAGCAAACCTAAAAGATCACACATTTTACAAATTTAAACATGACTCAAAGCAATGTCTTCATCCTGCTCTACTAATTAGAAGATGTCTAAAATGTAACATATATCTCTGAAAAATCAGATAGGTGCATTGCATAGATTCTTTTAGTCATTATACATCAACCTCACAGTTACAAATGATCGATGCAGATCTCAAGCCATGCAAGTTGATGGAAGAAATCAATGTAATTCAATTAAACCCCAAGATGTTTCAGTTTGCTTGGGATCATTTTCTTGACTGTGTGTAGACATTTTGGCCAAGAAAAATGAACACATTTTATCAAGTCTTAAAGAAAAAAAAAATCTTATTCCAGAAAATGTGTGGAATGAGATGGAGAGATGGAAGGAAAAGTCAGGACACCCAAATGTGAAGCAAACCCGTGTTGTGGTGTAGACACATTTTGTATAATACCAACTTCTACAATGGAGAACAAAGAATTCCCTGTCTAGTAGAAGGGTATCTGGCCTAATCGACCTTGAAGAAGAGCTGAACTGTTTCTCTTGGGCATGTCTTGTTTTTTGCTAACTTATCTTGCACAATCTGGAGTTAAACCACTGAATTTAAGATTAATTTTGTCATTAATCTCAAGATCACTACAGTCACACTTTTTTCCTCCTCAAATTCTAACTTTGTACTAAGAAACATAAATATTAACACACTCATAAAAAGGCCTTGCCCAGGATAAATAGAAACAGATTTATATAATAGCCTCCATGGTACCTTAAAACAAATAACAACAGGAGACTTCATACAAAAGGGACACTGAACATCTTTAATAAGAATTAAAATTTCTCTTATGAAATTACTTACCACTTTCTTAATTGGCTGGATTTATCCTAGTAGGTCAAGCTGTATGTTTGAATGATTTCCTGTGGCTCTTCAGAGGGACACTTCAGTAACAAGATCCTATGTGTGTCATTTTATATTTGGTGAGAGAATTGTTCATGCTCTAATTATATTATAAAGGGAACAGCTTCATTAACCAAAGTGGCAGAAATAACAAAAGCATCTAATGCTTATTCCACCTGGACGTTTCACAAAGCTCAATGACTCTTCCTATTCAAAAATGCCTCTCTTGCGAATTTATTAAAATGAGCTTTCAACAAAGCCACTGACTGGAGAGAAGATAGACTCAGCTGTGCTGAGACCTGATTTCCTCTGAGTACCAAATAGCTTCATAAATATTTCAGTACAGGGGGAGGAGGAAAGCATTTGAAAATTAGAAACTATGGCAGTCTGAAGGTGTAGGAATAGTCAGAAATGATTTAAGTTAATTCAAATGTATAGATCTCCTACTGCATACCAGGCTATCATCAATGCTAGTGACTCAAAAACAGTTATGACCTCCAGAGCTAGTGGATGCCATAGACATAGGTATAAACAGTCTAGACGTGTGGCAGTTAGTGTTCTGGGAGGGGCATAGAAAGTCTAAATAAAAGCAACAGCAACAACAAAATCCCCCTTTTGAGTCTCTGCCATCCTCCCCTTTACTTGCAAAGTGTTGTCTGTGTTATCTCATTTAATCTTCACAACCATTGTTATGAAGTGCAGTGAGTTAGTGAGTACCTGCTACGTAGTAGGCCCTATACCAGGCCCTGGACAAACAGTGGAAAAGAAAGACCAAGATTTCCCTTTCACGGAATTTACATTGTCTTGGGAAGAAATAGAAAACCAGAAAAATAATTCAATCATATAACTTAGAAGGGTATACAGTCCATGGAGCAAACTAAAACAAAACATAAAAAGGGGGAGAGATGTACAATTTTAAATGAAGTGGTCACTGACATTTGAGCAAAAACTTGAAGGAAGCAGGAAACTAGCCACAGAGGCAGTAGGTCAGCTAGGTGGTCACACAGAGACAGTCAGAAGTTGCCACAGTATGGAAGAAAGCCATACCATGGAATTGAGGAAAATGGAGGCACGGTGGAAGTGACAGAGTCAGAAACATGGAGGAAGTGAAGGAGCTAGCCACAGTGAGAAGTGAAGGGTTAGCCTGTCCTGTGTAAAGGAGGGAGCAAGCCAGGCTGAGGAAGGGAAGGAGCTACCTATATGCAGAAGTAAAAGAGCTGCCCTACTAAGGAAATGCAAAATCTGGCCATACTGAAGATATGAGGGCCTAGCCATGCTCAAAAAGTGAAGAAGCTGGACACACCCATTAACCCAGGGAAAGGGCTAGCTATACTGAGGAGGGAGGGAGAGGGCTACATTAAATACAAGGCAAAAGAATACTCTAGGTACAGATGATCATAAATACAAACATTGTGAGGCAAAGCATGCCCAGCAGGTTTACAGAAAACAAGGAATGCATGAAATAATGCCATTTTTATAAAATTATATGGTCTATGTACAATAAGTATGAAAATATTCACTGAGACAGTGATGACAATTTATCTCCAAATGGTGAGATTTCAGTTACTGTTTATCTTTGTCTCCAGATTTCCTGATTTGTATGAATTGTTTTTAATGGAAACATTTTTTATAACCAGAAAAAATGTGCTTTCCTTTATGAAAAAAAGTTGAATACATTTATGTAAGTATTTAGTGATTTAACAAAGCCTGTTAGATTCTTCCTCCATTCATTTATCCCAAGTAACAAATACCCTAATTTTAGTGATCACATTGCTAAATAGCAAGTACTTGAGAGGAGGTTTGTCCTGTGGTCTTCAAATGAAAGAATTGTGAATGATTCTAAAGAACTGGCTCTAAAGAGTCCTTCATGGACTGTCTCAGTTCTTCATACCACTGGCCTGAAGTAAGACATAATCACTGGTACGCAGATACCTTCTTAGAACATACGGATGAGACTCTTATCCTAGGGCTGTCAGGGACAATTTCATGAACTACTCTACCAGCCCATGACTTCCATTTTCTTATTGTTTCAAAACAAAAATAAAATCTTATGTACTTATGCCACTTTATTTTTGTGGTTTTCTGACACAAACAGCTATACTCAATCCTGGCTAATATACACAACGCACAAAGCAGGGCCCAACCCATGTCTTCTTAGGCCATGTTTACCACTTTTTCCATTATGCCATAATGGCCCTTGCATGAAGGACACAGGTCTTGGAAGAGAAGACACAGGAGATGAGTCTTGGAGGTTGGATCAGAACTGGAACAGTCATAATACAGTCATGTGCTAGAGGAAAAAGGTTATGGATCAACCAGAAGCAATTAGAAATATTAGAAAGCCAAACTTACTTTTGAAAACCAAAACTTCTTTTAGTATCAAGAATACCCAGTTAGAAAAACAAATATTGTCAATAATAGCAGAAAATTTATAAAATATCTACCTAGGAATAAATAGAAGAAAAGGTGCAGAATTATAAGAAGAAAACCATAAAACTTTAGTGAATCAATTAGATGGCCTGAAGATATGGTCTAATAATGCTCCTTACCTGGAAAGTAACCACCAGAGAAAAGATTTGAATATTATTAAAAAAAAAGAGAGAGAATTAAAGGCCTTTCTCTGTGATAACAAAAGACACTTAAAAATTAGAGTACTTATAGATGTATAATCCTGATGCCAAAATTAACAAATAGATTCAAGAAAAAGAATTCAGCTCAGAAACAGATCCCAATATATATGGGTATTTTGTATGTGATAAGGTTATCATTTCAAATTCATGGGGAAATCATGGATTATTTAACCAATGATATTGGAAAACTACATCTATATCAAAAAAATAAAATAAAATTAGGTACCTCACCACAAATATTAAAATAAATTTCAGGATGCTTGTTCTAAAGGTAAAAAAAAAAACAAAGCTCAAAAGCACTAAGAAAATGTAGGAAAAAATTTGTAACTGGAAGTGGAATGCTTTCCAAGCAAGAAAAGAAACCCAGGAGTCATAAAGGGAAAAGGAACTGGAAGCAAGACTACATGATCTTTAAATCTGCAAGACAAAGTTTCCATAAGCAAAGTTAAAGGACTAAGGGCAAACTGAAGAAAAGGTTTGAAAGTTGACAAAAAATAGCTAATTTTCCTAGTGTCTTCAAATCTATAAGGAAAAGACAAAGGTAGGCAATATATACATACAATTATCAGGAAAATTCTCAAACTTACCAGTCATATTTAAGGCATGAAAATGTAAACAATATGTGATGCATTACATAGCAAATGGGCACAGCATCCACAGCTTGATAATAACCAGTGTTGAGGTGTAAGCTGAATGTCTCCTAGGCTTCATTCTCCTTCTCCACTCTGCTCAGTGCCTTGGGAGAAGCTCTGGGTGCTCCATTGATAAACTCCCTGCCCTCTGACTTCTCTATGGATTTTGCTAAAGAAGAGCAAGAGCAGCTCAACAGGAGACTGGAGGATTACTTGCCCCTTCCCCTTTACAAACCCAAAGACTTTGCACCATCTCTTGTGCTTTCCCTACACCCAGCACACACCTGCATAGGAGCCCCATAAGGCCCTCCAGTTTGAGAAAATCATTTGTCCCTGCCAAAGGGAGTAAAAAGAAAATGGCATTTGCAGATCCTTCTGACAAAAGTTTAATGTGCTATATACTCATTGAAAACATTGGTGGTTATCATTTGACTCAGGGATGCCATGTTTAGGTATTTGTCCTTCAGAAATACATCACAAGAGTACCCAAAAATCTTTACACCACGAACACCAATAACCCAATCAATAAATGGGCCAAGGAAATGAACAGACACTTTACAGAGGAAGATCTACAAGCAATCAACAGATTTATGAAAAAATGTTCAACATCACTCATTATAAGAGAAATGCAAATCAAAACCACCTTAAGATTTCATCTTACCCCAATTAGAATGTCTTTTATCAAGAACACAGGCAACAACAGGTGTTGGCGAGGATGTGGGGAAAAGGGTACACTCATACATTGCTGGTGGGAGTGCAAGTTGGTGCAGCCACTCTGGAAAGCAGTGTGGAGATTCCTTAGAAAACTTGGAATGGATCCACCATTTGACCCTGCTATCCCACTCCTTGGCTTATACCCAAAGGACTTAAAATCAGATTGCCTCAGTGATGCAGCCACATCAATGTTCATAGCTGCTCAATCCACAATAGCTAGATTATGGAATCAACCTAGATGCCCTTCAGTAGATGAATGGATAAAGAAACTGTGGTATATATACACAATGGAATATTACTCAGCCATAAAGAAGAATAAAATTATGGTATTTGTAGGTAAATGGATGATGTTGGAAACT
>JAJEJO010053453.1:1149118-1183889 GCA_020662805.1 Glaucomys volans
CTAGACATATTTTTTGATGAATGTAGGTATATATTTCTGTGGGTATACTCCTAGGGGTGGAATCACTGGATCACAGGGAATATGTGCTCAGATTTGGTAGATGTTTCCTGTGGAAGTCATGGAAATGGTTGCTCAGATATGATGCTATGGGAAGTACAGTTGATTGACTGTCCCAGATGCTGGCCATCTGGATTCATCAGTGGGACTGCACCAAGGCCACACTGTACCAAAACTACTCCCAGCCAATAACTGAGCACAAAGTGGATACGAAAGCAAGCCGGTTCCTGTGAGACACAGTGTTCATCTAATTGACAACTTTGGTTCAAGGACTCTAACTTCCAGGCTTAAAATTTCTTGGAAGTGTGCTACAGGTTGAGACTCTTCTTACCCACTCCTCCTTCTTCCTCCCCTCCTTTCTCAACCATCAGAGCAGCACTATGCTGTGAAGGCTCTCCTTGCCCACTCATGCTCCCTCCCTCCCTCTCTCCCACAATAAATCTCCTGTATGTCTATTCCTGTCTTGTCCTCTATGTTCTCAGAGGCTCAAACTATGAGACATTCCCTAACAGTTTTGCAAATGTTCAAAATCACTGTCTCACCAGCAATTTATATGAGTTCCAGTAATTCCAGATCCATAACAATAGGTGTTATTTTGTGTCCTTTTGCTTTAATTATTCCAGCATTTGTAGTGGAATCACATTGTTGTTTGTTTTCTTGTCCCCATGATGATTAAAGTGTAACACTTTTCATGTATTGAAATTTATTTAGATGTCATCTATTGTGAAATACCTGTTCAGGCCTATTTGCCAAATTTTCTATAAGGTTGTCTTTTTCTTTATAATTTTAGGAGTTCTTTTTATACTCTAAATATGAGTCATGTATTAGGTATATGCACTGAAAATATCTTCTCCCATTCTGAGGGTTGACTTTTTGGTCCTTTTAATGTTAACTTCTATTGAACAGAAGTTACAACTTCATGCAAGAATTTGAGTGAATCTCAAACATAATATTGAACCACAAAGTTACACAAGATACAAAAGTGCACATACTACATGATTCCATTTTGGACAAAAGTCAAAAGAAGTAAAGTCAACCAACAGAGGTAGAAGGCAGGAGAGTAGCTACCTTTGCTGTGCGGGTGGTCAGTTAATGAATGGAAGAGGAGGCACAAGAAATTTCAGAGGTGCTGATAGGTTTCTATGTCTTGAGGCTGGTTACATAGGTATGTTCACTTTATAAAATGCATCAAAGTTTATATTAGTGATTGATGCCATTTTTGTGCACATATGTTATGCTTCAATAAAAACTTTCAACAAATAGGGATCTATGCCTGCTCAAGGGTGAAAACAAGTGTCCTTATAGTATGGTTGAGTGAAATAGATATGTCATAGACCATATATAAATGTCATTATTTACTTACAAACATTTATATATCTGCAGAGAACAAAAACCATAATGAAGCAACACCAAACTGCTAACCTTAACCTCAGGGGCTTTCTTATTCTCATTTAGTGACGATTTTATGACATTAGAACCCAAGCAGAAGTGGTCATCAGAGCCCCAACAGATGCAAAAATCATAGTATGCAGTTAAATTCAGGATCATTAAGCAAAACAATTTTTCAAAGAATACTTTTTACTTGAAGAATTACAAAATAGTATAAAAAGAAAGAAATCCTCCTTTCAAGGTGGTCTGCCTCAGAATAGATAATCTAGGAAAATATGTGTTCCTAAAAATGAAGACATTCTTGGAATAAGAATTCTAGCAGGAAAAGAACAAGTTCCTCCTCATCAGCCAGCTTCTCCATGAGCAGTTACATTTACTTATTGCAGCACAAGATGAATGCTTTTCTTCTTCAGTTTTACTTCCCAAATCCTACCTGTTGCTCATTGCTTAGCAAGTACTTCTCGCTTCAAGGAGTAACCCAGGGCCATACCAGTGGGTGAGGCTCTCCAAAGTTTTTGACTACACAGTTCTTAACCAGTCCTTCATCACTGCGGACTTTTCTTGCCTTTTTTGATATTTAATTCATGGAAAAAATGGTACTTCTGCCCTCAGCTAGAGGTGATTATAATTTATGTAGCATCTGGCTTTAACCTCTCATTCAATAAGAAAGAAACTCATGTGCACACAATTAGTGGAAAACAAAGTAAAATCCCTTGCTCACTACATCAAAGTCAAGCAGCAGAACAGCTGGATAACCAGGAGTAGACTTAACTCTTAGCATTAGAATCCACTTAGAGCTCTGCCTTTTTTCAAGGCCATGATTGGGAGAACTGGCTTTGAGACTTAGTTCTTAGTGGATGACTTTCTCATAATGGTAAGGGTTTCAATCAATTGTGCTGACATGCTGAAAGCCCAATAGCCCTGGAAAAAAAAAAAAAAAACAGGATGCCTGTGAGCTGTGCCTTTTCATTTGTCTATGAACGATGAAAGCACCACAGAATGGATCCACAGAAAACAAAATCATTCCATTAAGAGAATTCATCAAGCCAGTGACTTGGCATCATGCTGATTATTTTTATCAGAAAATTGATTAAATCTTCTTTTTCTATTTTTTAATTACTAACATTGGTGTCAGGCAAATTAATTTTAAAACTAATCTCACTATCACTATCTCTTCTGGGTACATAAGATTTATTGGGTTCTCCTCCAACCACAAAGGGATGCATTGAAGTAGCATGTCTTGGTTATACACAATCTCCAGTCTGACAAAGAGGTGCAGGTCTTTCTACCCAGCATGATCAAGATCAAGTTCAGATTCAAAGTTCAGTGTGCATGTTGAATCATTCCCTACAATCTGTTTTCCCTTTATTTATAATTACTTAATCTTGACCTTATTTTTTATACTATCATTTTTATTATTCATATCCTTGTTTTAAGACACTTCAAATCTTTGTGGAATTTTTGATGAATACATATATAAATAGGCATGGAGGTAGAAGTCAGAAATTCAGCTTTTAGACAACAAAGTAAGTGAATATTTAATTTAAATTTTATTGGTTTCTTTTAAAGCACTGTTTTAATGGTATTGGAAACATGATGATAAATATAATTTTGTTTCCAACTTTGAAAAACCACCAAAATGATTCTGACCATCTAAAGCAAGAGCACATCTATATTTTAGGCTATGAAAGAATCCTTTGTTGGAGATAAAAGGTAGAAAACCAACTACATCTTCAACACAAATTGATATTCATATTTCCATATTAGTCTCCTATAAAAATTTTTAATAATCTCCTATAAAAATATTTTTAGAAAATATGTATTTTCTTATTACTGATGACTATAATACCCTTGATTCTCATAGGCATAAAAAACAAAAAATTATATACATTTGTGCACACGTGTACACATTTGGAGTAAATTACACTGAAAGGTGTACACATAAATTACTAAAAATTCAAAAAAAACCCTCTTCTTTACCCACTCTGAAAATATGTAAGCCACCTTTTGTTTTGATTGAAACCATTATTAGCTCCATGATTATGTGCTGTCTGAGGTTCTGTCAATCTCAAAATCTTCTTTATACTATCTTAAATTATCCAATGCTTTTGGCTGAAAGAGGCTGTTCCTACCATTTTGAGTGATAAGTACATACAAGTGACAAGGATCATTCTGTTGTACTGCAAACCTTGCTGCAGGAAAGCCCTTGAACCTCTTCTATGTAATTCATCCTGGGGTGGTGATGTGGAGGGGTTATTCCTGAGGCCTTAACTGGACAGCTCAATTGGCTTATAGAAACCTAAAATCTTATGCTGTTTTAACTGAGCATATCTCTGACCTTATTGTTGGAAGTCAACCTTACTTGACATTTGATATTAATCACAGACACTGAAGAAACAGCTCAGTGAGCTGGAATTGTCATCTGTGACCAATCAAGTCTCACTGGACACAACCACTGCTCAGCAGAGCTTTAACTTGTTGTGCTGAGTTGTCACACCTGTCAGCCAGCTTGCACATCTTTCCAAGGACTTGCTAGGTTTTTTTTTTCTCCCTGTCTAAAAATGCAACATATGTTAGCAACATTCATTGACAGGTTTCAACAGTATGTTTTCCCCTACTAGAGCTGTTAGTGCAGTTGTCAAATACAGGAATTTCTCTTTAGTCTTCAAAGAATTCAGAACCACAGGCAGAACTAGGAGAAAATAGCAAAGCATATTGTCAGTGCATCCATCAAGATTTTCCAACGATTATTTAACTGTTTATAAAACACTGCCTTCCCTCGCCCCATCTCTCCAGCAAGTGAAGCGCTGAGGAAAGGTACCTGGACTTAAAAGATACAGATGTCTGGAAAACACCAATATAGATAAAGTACTGTTTGAATGGAAGTGAATTTTAATTGTCCAGTTAATTAGGGCTAGTAAATTTCATGGTTCATACAAGTCTGGGTGACCCCCATTATACCTCTGAGGTCCATCCAAGAGACCAGCAAGGGTGGCTGTTGAGCAGAGCAGCACAAAGCAGGGAAGATGCTAAGGACTGAGGGAGCTTGGAAATGCTCCCCAAGAGGCCTTCTTCAAATTATTAAAGCCAAGAAAAGCAAATGCAAGTAATGGTGAAAAATATGCATTTAAGGCTAGATAAAAGAGAAACGGCTGAAAGGTTGGTATTGAAGAAAATTGTGAGATTGGATAAAAGCAGGTTGTCAAATATTTAAAGCCGTAAGTGCTGGACATGATGCTGATTATTCTTTTAAATGGTTCCTAAGACATATCTTTGGAACAATGTACTCAATCTAAGTATGCATAGTATTCAGAAGAATTACATTGGAGCAGGGGGACAGGAGGGGCATTATCCAGGGACTCCAGCAGCACCTGATCCAAGAGGGATAATTTTTATTTTTTCACAGAAGATTATAAATAGCTCTTGGCTAAAGAGGACGTTCTCATGTTCAGGGTCTGTAATGCATCCAGAGCTGTGTTGAGACACTGCAGTTCCGCCACTACTGAGACCAAAGAGGACTGAAATTCAGAAGACTGTGTCTGTTGGTATGGGCTTCCCACTGCATATGCCTCAACGTACACTTGTCT
Source organism: Glaucomys volans (assembly GCA_020662805.1). Lineage (NCBI taxonomy): Eukaryota > Metazoa > Chordata > Mammalia > Rodentia > Sciuridae > Glaucomys > Glaucomys volans. Next base: position 1,154,152 of record JAJEJO010053453.1, read on the forward strand.
AAAACACAGCACTTATCATGAGCAAGGCATTTAGAGAACCCCAGCTACATTAAATCAAGAGTAGGAGAAAGAATTAAAACTTCCCTGTCCATCCCAAACAAGACAGAAATGGGCACTTCATTAGTAATAACCTTTTCATGTCCTGAGAGAAGCAAGGCAGATTTCTTCACAAAGTAAAAAGTTGAGGATTTTTTTTCCTTTTCATAAAACTTTCAAAGCCAAAAATTAAGTTTAATTGAAAAGCAATTATTTGTATAAGCTACGGAGACTGTAATTTACTTCTTAAACAAAACTAAAAGATGGAAACCTGGACCCATCATTATTTTAAAGAAAACTTGTATTGACCCATATAGTTGAGCAAAAAGCAAAAAACAAAACAAAACAAAAAATCCCCCAGGGAATCGCATTAGGCTGAATCCTTCAAAGAGTGTTGCAATTGAATAAATCTTTCTTGGCACATCTGTTTCATGTTCTTTGCAAAGTATTTAGTGCTCTTATCTACCATCAAGATTCATCTGAAATAGAATGAGTGAAGTTGATCTCTCAGTGAATGATTGCACTGGCCCAGATCCCTAGGATCCTGTATCTGGCCAGTCCTGAAGCCACATGCCATCAGCCTGGTCACACCTGGCAGGCTAACAGAGCATGCTTCCTTCACACAGGGCACGGCTGCAAACCCTCAAGGACAGCACACCCCATTCCCGTTCCAGCCCTACCTCTGAAATGTATTTGCCATTGGAGTTTGAGAGGCAGCATGACTAAGGTTCATGAGGAGGCCACAAGTTATGATGGGAAAAAGAACTGAATTTGGAAACAGAGGCAAAGATTCTTATCCCTTTTCTAGCCCATATAAGTTATATGCATTCAAGCAAATCTCTCTAAGTCTCTGTCCTCAGATTCTCATTTGGAAATTTGGAAATTTCCAGATATTTTTGAGGCTGCAATAAAATATGTAAAAGCACTTTGTAATCAATGAAACAATATACACATGTAAGAAAGTACAGGTAATTAGTAATTAAAACAATATTTTTTGATCACAGGATGTCAACTACTGAGCCTAGTCCCACAGAGTTACATCAACTGATTTTCCTAAAGAGGTCAATTAAACAAAGACTCTGGTCTCCTTGGTCAGAATTGCTTTAGCAGAATGCTTACTCTTCCAACACACATTTTACTGTCTTGAGAATTCAATGTACATTCAAATCATGTAATATGGTCAAGGTTTTGAATCCACATTGATTTATCCATATTCACATTTTTCTCATTACCAGGTGAGCGGAATAAGTAATGACAAAAATGAATGTTATCCTCTTGGCAATTTCTGATTGCAAAGGTCTTTTTCAGTCACATTTAATGGTAGACAATGAATCTTGGAACAAAGAATCCTCATTTCACCTTCCCTGGGAAAACAGGTGAGTGATATTGATCAATAAAGCACATTTATAACCCTAACTGAAGTTGATGTGAGAAAACTGCTGGACTAGGGGTCAGGAAACCAACACCAGGACCCAGCTGTGCTAAAAGCACCAAACATTGACATGATGCCAAACTTCTCTGGAATCTGTTTTTCCACCTCTTGAGTAAAGAAGACAATTAGAGTTCAACAGTTCCTAGCTATTTTGTGTCCTGGGTCTCTTCAAACTTAAAAAATCGCATCCGCCATATGAGGAATTTTAAATATTATCTCCATCTTATTATTAGGTCACTAAAGCTCAGACTATTTAAGTAACACAAAATGGGACCCAAATTCGGGAAATTTAAAGCACCCACATGGACCATCTGCCAAAGACTTTAAATCAATAATTTCTGAGTTAAATCATATAATTTTTCTACCCATAAATTTCTTTTCTAAAATGGAGGGCAACTGTTCCCATTTGGATCACACAGAACTATGACATGGTATAGCCTATTTCCTTCAAATAACAAATTGAAGATTACCTACAAATGGATACGCAGTACTGTGTCCCAGGGAGACAGTAGCACACCAGCATCATTGCAAATAAAGCTGATATTCTAAGTAATAGAAATAAGTTGATTTCGTCCTGATGAAACTCAGAAGACTGCTGACAGGAAAACCTAAATTTTCCTTCAGACCATTCTCTTCCAAAATACAAACTACATTGAATGGTTTTGTCCAGGAGCCATGGATTGTTTTTGAATCTTCCTCTCAAAAGAGAACAGCTTTCTCCCAAAAGAGAACAGCTTTTCAAATCCAAATCAATATCAACCAACTTTTTTCAAACCCAAATCAATATCAACCAAATGCCACAATGGAATCAAAACATTTTTGACATCCAAGTTGTCCAAAGATTTTGCCTCTGTGTCCACCTCCCCTTTTTCAGAAGATTGCTGGATATTGTGATCTATCAAAATATTGAATTAGACTAAGAAGATCAAAACATAAAATCCAGGAAGTCAGAGCTGGAACACAAGAGATGACCTCTTTGAGTGACCACAAAAGTGAGTCCAAGGCCATAGCTAAGCAGGAAGAAGGGTGTGTGGAAAATAGAATATACAAAGCCATTAGAAGGTAGGGGAAATCTTAGCCAGGAATTTGGAACAAGCTAAGCAAAAGAAAAAAAAGAGGTAGTGAATTCATAGTAAAAATAAAAGTTTACACAAGAAATTTACTTGGTGGTAGTAAATATTTACAAGATCAAAATAATGAAAAACCTAAATACAGATCTAACCATAAAGCTATTTTGCAAGATTTTAGAAAAACAAGTGTGTGTGTGTGTGTGTGTGTGTGTGTGTGTGTGTGTGTATGAGAGAGAGAGAGAGAGAGAGAGAGAGAGAGAGAGAGAGGAGGGAGTGCAGGAACAGGAGAGAGGGGGGGGGGGGAGGGAGGGAGGAAGAGGATGAGAAAGAGAAGAAGAATACAAGAGAAATCTCATCTTGTTTTAGTCAGTTTTTCCACCACTGCAACCAAAAGACATAACAAGAACAATCAGTAGAGGAAAAGTTTATTTTGGGGCTCATGGTTTCAGAGGTCTCAGTCCATAGAAGGCTGGCTCCATTCCTTAAGGCTTAAGGTGAGGCAGACTATCATGGTGAAGCATGTGGGAGAGGAAAGCAGCTACAAACATGGCACCAGGAAGCAGAGAAAGAGAGTTCTGTTCAACCAGGACAAAATATATATCCCAAAGGCATGTTGAGGCTCTCATAACCCCATCATTTCACCTCTACTTGCATTATCTCACTCGTAAGCTTTTAGAACACATCTTCTATAATTAATAGGTAATATCTAAATTATAAAATATGGTGAAGCAGTAATATATGCATACTACTAGGAAAAATGTAGGTAATTAGTAGAATCAAGGGCTGAAAGAGTTGAAAATGATTGTACCAGGGGAGGAAAAAGTGGGCTGTCCAACAAATAAGGCAAACTTTGTATTATTTGACTCTGAAAATTATGTACACTAAGTGCTTTGGTAAAGATTAAACATTAACAAGATAATTTTTTAAAAAAGAATATAAAGCAGACAACACTCACATTTGCCTCACTCTGTTCTTCCCTTCAGTTTCTGAGGAGGATCTGCCCTACCCAAGGTCATCTTTATATAACCTCTTCCTGAACCCCCCAGTAGGTTTCTGAAGTATTGGAGCTGAAACTGCTTCCTTGCCTTTCATTATTTGTCTTTAGTTGTGACTGAGAGGTAACATGAGAGCTTCTGGGCAGGAGATATCATCATTGTGTTTTAAGTAATCGTTTTGATTCGGTGACTCAGCGCAGCATTAGTGCAACACTGTTGAGTCAAGGTCAGCTGCTCCAAGCTCTGCTTTTGTCTTCTCAAGTTCCACATGGTTGGGGCTTTCAAAGCCAGCACGCATTACACTGCTGTGTTGCAGGGTATGCAATTCACACAACTTCTGAATTTATGCACGCTAAACTAAAAACAATGGCACATAAATCAGGAAATCCTGACTAGAGATATATTGAAAATGTGTGGTTCCCCCTAAAGCGTTTGGTTGTTGAAAGGGAATGTCCTGCATCACTACTACCTACCTGAGGTTTGGACACACTCCTGGGTGCTGACATTCTCTCTTCTGCCTTTGCCAGGGTGACTGATTGCTTCTACCTCAGATAGCAAAGAGCAGCAAGACTGGTCTCTTGGCATAACCATAGATGTTTCTTTCCCCTCAGTGGCTACAACAGTACTGGAATGGGGTGTGTAACTAATGAAACCAGAGCAAGAAGCTTTATTTTAAGAGAAGTCACTTGAGTTTCTCCAACTACAAACAACCACCATGATAAGCATCTCAGAAGTTCACATTTTTGAACACTCAGGAAACTGAGGAAGACAATGCTGGTGGTTTGTTCTCATTTTTACTAGGGAAACAGCCAAGGTACAAATTCTACTACAATGCATGAACTCCCAGGTCAATTTTTCTAGTTTTCAAAACATATTTATACACATATTCCAAAGTTGAAACAAATTTTTAAAGGTAACCCACCACCCATCTAATGCATTTCCACTCTGTGCCAATTATACAAGACCCAAGAGAAGGATATCTTACTTCTTCCAAAAGCAACCTGATCCCATACACTATGGAGTTAGAAAGGTCGTTTAACTCTGCCTTGGTGACTTTCACCCTGTAAGCCTTTTACATCCTTGGAACCATAAAAACAAAAACAAATGCAATCTCTTTTCCACATTTTATTTCTCGAAATATTTTATGACAGCTTTCCCACAGTATTCTTCATCTACCTTGCCACCCCAAGTTTTGTCAGCTTTTCTCATTCACTGTAGCCCTCATTGTGTTTACTGTAAAGAGCAGTGTTGCATGGGGCTTTCGGCAGGAGCTTTAAATCAGAAAAACCTTTATTCCAATCTTACATACATCCTGAATGTATATGACTGGGATCACATAAAGTCTACATGCTCTTCAGTCTCCTAATCTATAAAAATGACAATAGCAACACTTACCTCTTCATGAGATGAGCGAAGGCATATCAAGTTGCCTGAAATGAAACAGATACAAGGAAATCCTCTCTAGCTGCTGTGTTGGGCGAGTGTGATGTGTTACAGTTTGCCTATGCCCTGAAAAGCGAAACATCCAAGTCTCAACAGACTCCTCCAAGCATGACCTGGACAGCACTGAGATGTCACAATCTTGGACCAATGGGTAGAACCTCCATCACTGGCAGACCTCTGTCACTTCTTTACTTGCACCTTTTTCACGTAAAAGGGATTAATTTTTGTGAAAACCACGAGGCCACATGAGCCTTTCCCACTATCCAGATGTGGCCCTGAGCTAGAATACAAATGAAACACTGGACTATGCTTTTAATTCCAAAGGCTTTCGTTATGGCCCTTACTTGAAAATGGCAATGTGCTTTCTCTGCTTTCTCTCTCATGAAGATGGAAGGGAAACAAGAACAAAAACTGTTAGAGTGTCTTTGCTAACACATTTCTAGCAACTTAAGATATGCCCAGTTGCCAACACAACCAAGAAAATAAGACTCTTGAATACACAGAAGTGCAGGAGTTACAGATTAGACAGCAAAGAGAATGAGGATTAGTCTCCACACTCATTTGGATGTCAGAGAAAACCTGTTTAAAGGACAGGTTTATCCTGGTTATCTTTAGGGGGAAAAAAAAAACAATTCAAATTGAATTTAATTCAATTTTAAAGATGTCAATAACGATAGGTTATCAAACGATAAGTTATCCTGAACAGGGTCAGGATAAGACCTCTCAAAGAAGAGAAATAATTCATGAGGTTTCTGAGTTTTAGAATTAAGTTAATAATAGTGTCACTGTCACTCTTTTCAGTATTCTTGCTAAATGTATAGACATATAAACACATAGCTACATTATATGTATTCTCGCTCTGAGGGGAAGCGGAGTGGATAACTGAGATGATGTATATGTTAATTTCTTCCATTATAGTACCATTTTGCTATATATTTGTATCGTATAATATCATGTTGTATACTTTAAATACATACAATAAAATTCATTTTAAAAAAAATAGGTATAAAAAGAGAAAACAAAAAGAAGTAGAGACCACAGCAAAGTTAGCAAGGGATTAAAAGTCTCACTATGATTAGGATAAATATCAGTGATAAATAAACTGTATCAATTAAATGAAATTTTAAACATGACAGTCTGGTTTTTTCCAAGAAAGTTAGAAAAAACATAAAAAGGTAGAAAGAACATAAAAATTTTCTCATAACACTATGACCAGGGATAATTACTACTTAAAAACTCAGTGTAGAAGGACAAAAACTGCATTTTCTCAGTTGTTTGAGGAACCTTAAAAAATGGAACTCATAGAAGCAAAGACTAGCATGGTGGTTCCCAGCATCTGGGGTGGAAGGAAGAATACAAAGTTACAATTAGAAAGAATAAATGACAAGTATTAGAGGGAATGAATATGCTAATCTGCTTGGTCCAATCATTGCATACTTTATATCAGCACTATGTATCCCGTAATTATGTACAACTATAATTTGTCCACAAAATTAATTAACTAAAATTATAAAAAGGGAAAATCCAGCATAAATACCTAAGTAAAACTCTGTGAACATGAGACATTTTTATACCATTTCAAACGGAACAGCTTGAAAAATTAGAATATATGCTACCTTCTTGTGAACCATCATTGAAAAAAGATCAGAGAGGGTATAAGAGTTATCTCTGGGATATGGTAGTTTGAGAGATACCAAAAGCTTGGGCCTTGTCCCTGGTGCTGATCCAAATAAGACAAGCTTTTGAGACATAGAAAACAGAAGTTTTAATGATTTGCTAGCATACGAGAAGAAAAACAGACTAGTGTCTCAATGGGAGAACCAAGGTCTTTTTAAAGAGAAATTCAGGGACTGGGCACCAGGTGTGCCGGTCAGTGGACAGGATTCACGTCTAGATTGTGGCCTTGCGATACTCATTGCTCAGACCTTTTGGCACCAGTTCCCAGGTCTGGACTTCATTCTTCTGGTCAATGAGCTGAAGGACAAGATAACCCAGCCTAGGATGGGAAGAATGTTGATCTTACTTCTGCAGTTAGGAGGGGGAGAAGGAGAAAAGGAAGAAAAAGAAGAGGGAAAAAACAGGAGCACTAAACATGGATTCCTGTTCTACTTCGTTTCTCCTAATAATTACATCATACCAATGATTCATTGTGCTTTGCATAAGAATTATTTTTTCCAGGTGTTTTCAGGCACAGTAACTATAACTTTGCTGAAATCAGGCAAAGCATGTTAGCCTGCCCTTTGTTTGAATGAAGAGTCAATGTCCACCCGACTGTGAAATTTTAATTATCGATTAGTGACTGGGTTCTGAAGAAAAGTAAAAATGATGTGACCAACAAAATCAGTTTCCTGCAAAGGATCTTAGTTTCTGGCAAATATGGATTTTTAATGCATATAGAAATCATGAGAAGAGAGATGTATACTTAAGGAAAAAAACAATTTTTTTAAAAAATGGAACTAAAATCATTTCAGAGAGACTAAATTCTAAAGTCAAAAGAGCTAAAGATAATAACAAGAACCTTTTAAGTTGGATTTAAAGCAGGTAGAATCAGGAAGGGAAAATATCCCCAATTGCAAAAAAAGAAAAATGTGTTAACAGATGTCCGAATGACAACAGAATGAAGTCTTTTCTTTGTGCTCATCTTTCCCCTAGAGAACAGGCTTGAGACTAGAAAGCATAGACGGTCACACAAGTTCCTTCCAACCTGAACAGAAGGGATTCCAGGGACATTTCACTCTTCAGCAGATTGCTTGAATTTGGGTAAATATCACCAGACATATGATTTCAAATCCAAAAAAACTCCTTGGAAGTTTGTTAGCTAAGAGGCAACTTTTCACAGAACAGTGTACCTGATATCCAAAGGAATATGGATATATGTACCCATAATAAAACTTAAAGATGCAAAAATTACATGCCTGCCTACAGCTGGAAATGAAAACCTCAAATTCCACAGGACAACATTAAGGAGAATAATCTTCACTATTTTAGCAGTAGTCATTTTTGTTTCTCAAATATCTGAAATAACAGATTACTTGAAAGTATACCATCTGTTTAATTTTTCAGAATCTTTGTTTAAGAGTGAAGAAATTCAAAACTTTTCACTCAAAAAAAATCAATGATCCCCATATTAGTCAATAGTCTGTAATTCCTGGAGTGTTTCCTTAGGATTAAATGATAAGCAAACCCAGACATTAAGCTTATAAAAGATACCAGGATAAGTACAATAATAGTTTAATTCATGTTACAGGAAAACAATTTACAATGTTTAAGTGATATTATGTTAAATTTGTGACATTGTGAAATTGATTTTAAATTATAAATTAATATTAATATTGATTTTAAACTACCATGTATTTTATAAAATGACTATAAAAACCAGTCATATTCCTTCTCCAGACACATTAGGAAGAAAAGCAGGTAGAGAAGGAAGCTCTTGAATGACTGGGCAGATTATCTTCTAAATGCAATATTAAGTCATTATATTTGATTAAGTTTTAAATTGTATAGGATATTGAAATGATTTTTGTTAATTTATAAATAGGAATTTTGGAAGAAGGCCAATTATTATGGATATAATAAAGAAATCACTTTTTATATTGTACATTCTAATTGTGAGTGATTTGTATTTGTGAATCTGCTGTCTCTGGTTCTGCCCACTCACAAAAATCTTGATTCAAATTGTCAGCTAGTTCAGTCGTATAATGGCTTTTTATCTGAGCCTGTGGATATGACCTAAAATTGCTGAAAAAAGAATAAACTCATTCCCTGCAAAAAGAAGTAGATACAGTTTAGGATAGAGATACTTTATGTATAAATCTACATAAACGTCTAAATTCAAAGGATAAGTCTAAGAACACAAATTCAGATTTTTACATTTCTGTGTTTTTCTCTAAAATTACCTGGGAAGATCCTCAGTTCCAACTGGGGCTTCTCTTCATTCTGGTTTAGTCTTGTTCTTCAAGTGTCCTCTGGGCTTCTCTTCTGCATGCCATGTGTTTTCTTGTCTCTGCACTGGACACTTCTTCCTTATTGTCTCTGCTATCATACTTTCCCTAGGTTCCCTTAGGGACACTTTCACTGATCTATATAAAACTCAACTGCCTCAAATACATGCCACCACGTTCAGTATATCTGCTTTGTTATCCTCGGCTTGGCTTGTAATATTTGCCTAACTGTAAAGTTCTTTTTTGAGCTATAATGCTGACCATCCTACCCCAGGGTTCAGTGCTAAAAAGCCATGAGAATTTCTAGGTAACATTATGAAACTCCTTATACCCCATAATGTATAGGTTTTATCACTAAAAGAGTAGGTATCTTAGACATTTAAACTTCCCTGTACATTTTCCCTTGGATTTATATTATAATACATTTTTAACAGCAGTAGTTTTTGCCTTTGTTACTTCCTGCTTTGGATGAATTGCTTGGATTTTAGTATTTTATTATTATTATCCTTCTAAATGCCTTAAACTTTTGTAGTTACATGAGTATATTGCCTTTAGTAAGTCAAATTGGAGTCTAGAACTTAAAGAAGTTATATTTAATGAGATTGTAGGAAAAAATTGCTTGGTGACATTTCATAGTCTAATAATTAGGACTTTTATTCCTTTGTAAAATGTAATGATAATTTCTTTATGATGCAGTAAATTTTTCACAAAAAAGGAAGACTGTCTATTCTGTTTCTACATAAAAACATTTTAAAAGTTAAAAAAAATTAAATAGGAAAACAGATATTTCATTTCCATAAGATGGGCACTGAACCCAATTAACAACATGAACGTCAAAGCTAGTTGTCCCATGTTTTGTTATCTCATCAAAGGATGTGGCTTCCTTTCATCAGGGCTCTTGTTGACAAGCCTCTGGCCAGTTTACCTGGACAAGGGGAGTCCAGAATTTCCATTGCCATGCCAGGTATACTACCTCTGGAGCCTCAGGTCAAAGAAAGAGTTCAAAGAAAATGCATTTTTTTAGCGTCAGTGCATATCTCCTGAGGTACTACATTCATGCACTCAATAAGAAATAACCAATGTCTTTTTTTGTGCTGGGTACTGACCTCTCTACTCAAGAGTATTCGAGGAGATAGTCTCCTCCTTCCAGGAGCTCACGGGCTCATAGGGAAAAGTAGGTGTGCACAAATTATCCTAATAATAAGGAAAAGAGAATGACTGTTTAACCTAAACAAGGAACAGGGAGAGACTAAGGAAAAATGAGTTCATTCAGGAATGAGGTAGGGATTTGCAAATCCAGGTACATATGTCATGGTGAGCCATGGTGGAAAGAAAAGGTTTTGTAAAGGCAAAATGCAGAGGATTACATAAATTGTTTTGGAACAATAATCTTTGGGGACAGAGACAAATAACAAAGGCAGCATCTGTCCAAGGTGAATAGGCAGTTGCTAATCTGATGTCCTCACAGCGATTACCTTAGTGCAGGGTCTTGGTTCTCTGTGCGGGGTGGTTCTCAGGTAGAATCTCTTGAATAGATCCTTTTATCAAGCAAACTGCATGAAGAACCTCCACATGGGTGAACTTGTGATTCCATTTGTTTGGGTTTTGACATAAGTGAACCCATTTTGGTAGTGACAGCTTTTATGACTGCCTCAGAAGGAGTACCACCAGTGATACTGGAGGAGTTCCAAGGAAGCATTTGACTGGTGTGAGAAGGATTTTAGAAGATTGTGGCTTGTGGGTTGAGCCTCAAAGAATGAGTTTGTTGTCGCTCAGTAGACATGAGGATCATGTCAGTGGATAGTGAAATAAAGATGTAAGCCTGCTCATGGCATAGACGTTACCAAAAATTCAAAAAACAGGGATAGGAGAGCAGTGGGAAATGGAACAACTGAGAGAAGGGACTAAGTGCTGCCTAACAGGGGAAAGGGTGGGAGGTACTGCTCCACCCAGCTCTGCTCTGCATCTTGAGACTTTCTCAGGAAATCAGAACTGTTCTCAAAAACTGCATAAATGAGGCAAATAGGTTTGTTCAACAAACAATAATGTGGATTCTTTAAGAACATAGTCCCCCAGATCAGGGAAAACAGACTGCGAAAGTGTGCATTGCCTTTCTGCTATATTAGTTGGAGTTGGCTGATTTAAGAATCTGTGCCTCATTAAAAGTAGAAATGTAAACAACATCAAACAAAATTTACATGAAATGTTTTATTCAGCTGAGATTCCCCTGAAATTCAAATTGGCTGAATGAAAACAAAAACCGTGGAAGACTGTTAACAAAGTCAAATTTCTCTAAGATCCCTGCCTATGTCAGTCATAGTTTTGCAGTAGGACCATCAGCTAGAATAGAGAGCCACTGACATGTTCTTCCAGGTCAATCCCACCATTTACAACAGAGATAATCTGTGACCTTTAAGTCTTCTAAAGGAATTACTCCGAGAAATCTAGAGATTTGCATGCATTTTCATTTAGAAGTAATCTTGTGATTAATATGAAAGGAAAGGAAAATTTTCTGTCAAAAAAAATTAAAAATGAAAGAGATAGGTAGTTTAGCCCATGGTGACTGCATGACACCACCACTCTATTTAATGTCTCTGAAACAGGACTCCCTCCGAGACTTGAGGACATTAGGCATGAACATACAAACCATCCACTGATGGCTGTGTGCCACTGTTGTTTTAAGTTGATCACTCACTAGCAAGTTGTTTTCTGGGCTCTTTAATTTGGGGAAGGATTCAAACAGCATCACAGTTCTAGAATCATCACTATGCAATGTCAGTTAAGGGGCTTTTAATGGAAGGCACTCTCTATTGGGAGCATCCATACAAAACAGCTTAATTCCATAAAGCCCTGGTCCATAAAACCTTGGTATTCAAAAAAAAAGTGCAGAATCAAAGAAACTGAAGGGGAGAAAGGGGCATCATAACAGAATCGGAGTTTGCAAAGGGGTATTATTCTATTGATGTATGCCATGTAGCTAATGCTAGACGACACCCTCCACTTTCATCAACAAACCTGGTAAAAATAACTGCTTAAAGAGAAAAAAGCATCAAGGATAATGCACATTAAAAAGATGGCCTAAATTTTCTTTCTAATGGATTAATGAATGCCTAATGAGAGACAAAAAACAAAAAGGGGAAAGATAAAGTAAATGCTAGTTTTATTTCATCAAATTTGCACTCTTAGGAGAAGTGTCCATCATCTTTTATAAATTATTTAGGTAAATACAAAATTACTCTGTAGTGAACCTTGAGTATAGATCAGGAAAAAGAATGTTTTAAAATAATGTCAATAAGAAACCCTTCGCATTTTCACCTGTCTTCAGAAAAAGAAAAAAAACAAACCTTTTTTAAAGGTACACTCATCATTAATCATTCATATTTTCCTGAAGTAAACAGACCAGAAGGGATCCACAGACCCAGAATCCCCATCAGGGATGAGCAAGGATAGTAACATAAAATGACAGGATTCAATAATAATTGTACTGCCAAAAGATGGCAAATTAAAGCTTATTAAAATTTAAGTCTTTTAAAAGACAACAATCAAGTCAACCATCAATTTTAAAAGAGTTTATTGGGCACTTCTTATTTACCAGACCTTGTTGGGAGCATGTGGAGTTCTCATGAGAAATTGAGTGAGACACAGTCCCTAGTTTTAGAAGCTCACCAATTTGAGGCTGAGGGAGGGGATGAAGACAGGTAAATTTAAAAATTACAACAAAATATGGTAAATACTACAAAGAGTGCAAATTAAATTCTGGCAAGGTCTAGGTGTTAGAAAACCTATTTCTACTTCTTTTATTCTCTCCCATAGATCGAAATCTTTAGAATTCTTTTCTCATTCATCACATGACAAGGTAGACCTAGTGTTATCCTGGATATTGTGAAAGATATCAATTACCATGAAAGCAGAAAATCAGAGCATCCGACTTCTTAAGTATGAATGCAAGAATATGATTTCTTTGCTTGCATTGGTTCAGCTTTTCCTAACATGAACAAGCACAGTCCATTCTTCCTAATTTTCTTTTCTAAGAAACAGGTCTTCAAAGAACCCTGAATTCCCTTGCTTCACTAGATCATAGGCAGTTTACTTACCCTGTCTGAGCCTCAGTTCACCACCTGTAATATTATCACAATAATAACCCCTATCTCATGTAGTAGTTACTTCCAGAATTAAAAGAGGTACTAATGCTAAAAATAAATAAGCAAACACGTAAAGTATAGAACCCTTAATAAGTGTTTAATAAGGGAGTTTTTCAAGATGCTGGAATAGAGGAGGTTGCTTTCCTGGCTGCTCTATGGCATGAAACCAAGAAAGCAAATAAGCAGCTTCTCTGCAAGGTGGGTCAACAGAAAAAAAAGGGGGGACTTTACTGGAATTTAAAACTGGACATTCAAAACAGATCAGGAACTGAGGAGGTTGGATGTAATAAAATAAGGCTGCTGCTGCTGCTGCCGCCAGGGTGGAAGCACCAGCCAGAGTAGCCCCACCATGAGCAAAGTGGAGAGATGAGGGAATTAAAGGAACCCACATTTTAGGAGGCGTGAGGCATGTCTGGATATGGAGCATTTAGATATCAAGGACATTGCCCAACAAACCTGAAAGACATGCTACACAATATCCTTCTGTGGGAAAGAAGCTACCATTTCTCCAAGCAGCGTGTGGAGGAGAAAGGAAGAAACCATTTTGCAACTACAGCATGGGGGCTGGCAGCTTAGGGAGCCAGTTCCTGGCAATCTCAAGTTTGAGCCAAAATACAAGCCCAGTAAACACACACTGCACAATATAGAATGTGCTCAAGTGACCAGGAGAAAATCAAATGTGAAGAGAGTTTTATAAATGGGACAACTGGTCATGGAAACCCACATGGCTCTACCCATCCCCCCCTCCAACCCAGCAGCCTGCAAGACCTGCTGGTAGGGCTGCATCTGCCTGGAAATTTGGAAGGGCATGGGCAGGAGAGATTGAGTTTGGACACAAGACCAGGAAACAGGGGCTGCAGGAGACATAGGGGACTAAGAATTGGCTCCTCCACCATAGGAGTGGAACCCAGGGGAGATACGTGTGGGACAGTCTTATGGCAAGCAGCTGCAAGTACTGGGCCCTGGAGGTGCATTGATTTAAATTCTCCAGACCAATTCATTAAAGATCCTGGAGACCACTTAAATGTAAATACTGCCTCCAGGAATTACACCTTCAGGATTACCTCTTTCACTCCAGCAATCCGGAGACTGGAGCATCACACTACAAATGACCCACCTAATACTGCTGAGAAGAGAAGCTGAGAATCTTTTCAACTCCAATGGAAAGAACTCTTCAACTTTTCATCAAGACTTTGTTTTCTTTTTCTTTTTTCTTTTCCCTGTTTAACTGCAACTTTAATGGTACATGGATTTTTATACATATTCACATTTGGTTTTTTCTCATTTCTAGCATTATTGAAGCCAGTTATTTTTCATGAATTAGTTTTTTGAGGACTACGATGTTTGATTAGTACATTTAACTTCTGTTTTGTATTCCTTTATTTTTATTTTTAATTTTTTAATGTTTATTACATACATTTTTTCTCTTACCTGTTTCCCTTGATTTGCTTTCTCTTTTTTCGTCTGCTAACAGTCAATTTGTATTGTTCTCTCTTTCATTCTTCCATTAATTTTTTATTTTCTCTCCTCCTCCCTCATAATCATCACATCCTATATCACTTCTTTTCCCTCCCTGTACACCATTTGAATTTATAAACCCTTTTGCAAACTTGCTGTTTTTATTGTAGGCAATAACTGATCATATAGTTTCTGTTTATTGTGATAATTAACATTGAGGATGTCATGTTAGGAACTCTTTGGTTTAATGTTGTATATTGTTTGCATTGGATGTTGTTATTATTTTCTCCCCCTAAACAGTGAGGTACCAGGAACCTTTAAGGACACTGTAAGTCCACAAGATAGAAACTACTACCTCAGATCCATACTGTTAGCTGGGTAGACACACAAACAACATGAAAAAGAAAGGTAACAAATCACCCCCAAACAAGCCAAAATTCTCCCATAACAGAATCCATTAACACCACAGTGGAAGAAATGTCAAAGAAGGATCTTAGAATGTACATAGTTAGACTGATCTTCAAAGCAAAGGATAGTACAAAGAGCGAAATCAGAGAGAAAATACAGGAAGTGAAAGATCACTTCAGTAAAGAGGCAGAGATTCTGTGGGGAAAAAAAGCAGAAATCCTTGAAATGAAGGAATCAATAAACCAAATTAAAAATTCAATTGTAACCATCACCAAAAGACTAGATCACTTGGAATACAGAGTTTCAAGCAATAAAGACAAATATATAAACTCAAAAACAAAATTGACTGAAGAGAAAAGATGTTAAGAGATCATGAATAGTATTCACAAGAAATATGGGAAAACCTGAAAGGACCAAATTTAAGATTTATTGGAGGTACAAATGAAAGGAATGCACAATCTTTTCAATGAAATGATATCAGAAAATTTCCCAAAGCTAAAGAATGAAATGAAAAATCAAATACAGGAGGCTTACAGGACCACAAATATATGAAATTAAGATAGATTCACACCAAGGCACATTATTATGAAAATGTCTAGCATTCAGAAAAAGGATAGAATTTTAAAGGCTTCCAGAGAAAACAATAGGTATTATTTAGAGGGAAACCAATCCAGATTGCAGCTGATTTCTCAACTCAGACCCTCAAAGCTAGGAGGCCTTGAAATAATATATACTAAGCTCTGAAAAAAAATTGATGCTAGCCAAGAATACTACACCCAACAAAGTTAAGCTTCAGAATTGATGATGGAATAAAATCTTCTATAATAAGCAAAAGTTACAAGAATTCACAACTAGAAAGCCTACACTACAAAACATACTCGATAAGATATTTCATATAGAAGAAATGAAAAATAAAAGTGAAAAACAGCAAAGGAAGGAACTACATTAAAAGAACAGTGAATCAATGGAGAAACTGATTAAAATTAAAAACCAGAAATAAATAAAAATGACAGGGAATAAAATCATATCTCAATAATAACATTGAATGTAAATGGTCTAAACTTACCAATCAAAAGACATAGACTGGCAGATTGGATTTAAAAACACAACCCAATAATATGGTATCTCCAAGAGACTTCACAGGTAAGCACAGCCACACACTGAAGGTAAAAGAATGGGAAAAACCATATAACTCACAAGGATCTCATACACAGCAGGGGTTTCTATCCTTATATCAGATAAAGTGGACATCAAGCCAAAGTTAATCAGAAAGGACAAAAAAGGATATTTCATACTGCTTACAGGAATTTTACATCAACAAACCATAATAATAGTAAATATTTGTGCCCCAAACCATGGAGCATCTATATATATCAAACAAACAATTCTCAATTACAAGGAATAAATAGACCACAACACAATAATACTAGGTGACTTTAACATACCTCTCTCATCACTATATAGATCCTCCAAACAAAAACTAAAGAACCTATAGAACTAAAAAATACAGTTAATAATTTAGACTTAACAGACACATATAAAATATTTTATTCATCAATGACTGAATACACTTTCTTCTCAGTAGCATATGGATCCCGCTCTAAAACAGACCATATGTTACGTCACAAAGCAACACTTAGCAAATAAAAAAAAATAGAGATAATACCTTGCATCCTATTAGCTCATAATGGAATTAAATTAGAAATCAATGATAAAATTAAAAATAGAAGCAACTCTAACAGCTAGAGACTAAATAATATGCTATTGAATGATGAATGCTTAGTAGAATAAATATTTCTATAAAAAACACTTAAAGATAAGTGAGAATAGTGATACACATATCAAATCTCTGGAACACTATGAAGGGAGTGCTCAGAGGAAAGTTCATTGCATTGAGCTCATTCATTAAAAGAAGAGAAAGTCAACAAATAAATAACCTAACATATATCTCAAAGCCCTAGAAAAAGAAGAACAAATCAACACCAGAAGCAGTAAAAGACAGGAAATAATTAAAATCAGAGATGAAATCAATGAAATTGAAACAAAAGAAACAATCCAAAAAATTTATCAAATAAGAAGTTGGTTCTTTGAGGAAAAAAAAGTAAAATTGATAAACCCTTAGCCAAGCTAACAAAGAGAGAGAAAATTCAAATTACTCAAATTCAAGATGAAAAAAGAAATATCAAAACAGACACTACTGAAATAGAGATGATATCAGCACCTATTTTGAAAATTTACATTCTAATAAAATAGAAAATCTTGAAGACATCGAAAATTTCTAGAGATATGACCTACCCAAATTGAATCAGGAGGACATAGAAAACTCAAACAGATCAATTTCAAGCAATGAAATTGAAGATGCTATCAAAAGCCTACCAATAAGGAAAAGCCCGGGACAAATGGATTCTCAGCTGAATTCTACCAGATCTTCAAAGAAGAACTAACACCAATTCACCTCAAATAATTCCATGAAATAGAAAAGGAGGGAACCCTTCCAAACTCATTCTATGAAGCTAGAATCACCCCAATACCAAAATCAAACAAAGACACATCAAAAAAAGAAAATTTCAGACCATCATGAACATAGATGCAAAAATTCTTAATAAAATGCTGGCAAACTGCAAGCATAAGTATATGAAAAAGACAATGTAGGGCTGGGAATATAGCTCAATTGATAGAGTGCTTGCCTCATAAGCCCAAGGCCCTGGGTTCGATCCCCAGCACCTCAAAAAAAAAAAAAAAAAAAAAGACAATGTACCATGATCAAGTCTGGTTCATCCAGGGATGCAACGTTGCTTTAACATATGAAAATCAATAAATGTAATTCATTACAGACTTAAAGGCAAGAATCACATGATTATCTCAATAGATGCAGAAAAAGTATTTGACAAAATATAGCATCTGTTCATGTTCAAAACACTATAAAAACTAGGGAAAGTAGGAAAATAATTCAACATTATGAAAGCTACATATGTTAAACCCAAGGTCAGCATCATTCTAAACAGAGAAAAATTGAAAGCACTCCCTCTAAAAACTGGAACAAGAGAGGAATGCTCTCTGTCACCACTTCTATTCAACATGGTCCTGGAAACTCTAGCCAGAGCAATTAGACAAAATAAAGAAATTAAAGGGATACAAATAAGAAAAGAACTCAAACTATCCCTATTTGCTGATGACATGATTTTATATTTGGAAAACCCAAAACACTCCACCAGAAAACTTCTTGAAATCATAAACAAATTAAGCAAAGTAGCAGGATATAAAATTAGCACCCATAAATCAATTGTGTTCCTATGCATCAGTGATGAATGAACCGAAAGAGAAATTAGGAAAACTATCCCATTCACAATAGCCTCAAAGAAAATAAAATACTTGGGAATCAATTTAACAAAGGAGGTAAAATAACTCTACAATGATACTATTGAACACTAAAAAAAGAAATTAGAGAATACCTCAAAAAATGGAAACATCTACATGTTCTTGAATAGGAAGAATTAATATTGTCAAAATGTTCATACTAACAAACGTGTTATACAGATTCAATGCAATTCCTATTAAGGTTCCAATGACATTGTTCATAGAAAAAGAAAAAGCAGTCGTGAAATTCATTTGGAAAAATAAGAGACCCAGAATAGCCAAAGCAATTCTCAGCAAGAAAAGTAAAGCAGGAAGTATCACAATAGCAGACCCTAAATTATACTACAGAGTCATAGTTACAAAAATGGCATGATTATTGGCACCAAAATAGACATGAAGACCAATGGTATAAAAGACACAGAGACAAATCCACACAAATGCAATTATCTCATACTAGATAGAGGCCCCAAGAACATATAATGGAGAAAAGATAGCCTCTTCAACAAATGGCTGGGAAAACTGGAAATACATATGTAGTAAAGTGAAATTAAATTCCTATCTTTCACCTTGCACAAATCTCAACTCAAAGTGGATCAAGGACATAGGCATTAGACCAGAAACCCTGTGCCTAATAGAAGAAAAAGTAGGTCCAAATCTCCATCATGCTGGCATAGGAACTGAACTCCTCACAAGACTCCTAAAGCACATGAAGTAAAACCAAGAATCAATAAATAGGATTTTATCAAACTAAAAAGCTTCTTCACAGCAAAAGGAACAATTAAGTACATGAAGAGAGAGCCTATAGAATGGAAGAAAATCTTCGCTATCTGCACCTGAGACAGAGCATGAATCTCTAGAATACATAAAGAACTCAAAAACCTTAACACCAAAAAAAAAAAAAACCCATTCAATAGATGGGCAAAGGAACTGCCCACATCAGAGAAGAAATATAAATGGTCAACAATTATGTGAAAAAATGTTCAACATCACTGGCAATTAGAGAAATGCAAGTTAAAATAACACTGAGATTTCATCCCACTCTAGTCAGAATGGCAATTATCAAGAATACAAGTCACAATAAATGTTGGTGAGGATGTGGGGGAAAAGGTACATTCATATATTGCTGGGACTGCAAAGTGGTGCAAAAACTCTGGAAAGCAGTATGGAGGTGCCTCAGAAAACTTGGAAAGGAATCACATTTGACCCAGTTATCCCAATCTTCGACATATATCCAAAGGACAAAATCAGCATACTACTGTGATGTAGCCACATCAGTGTTTATAGCAGTTCAATTCACAATAGCTTAGCTGTGGAACCAACCAACATGTCCTTGAACAGATGAATGGATAAGGAAATGTGGTACATATACACAATGGAATATTACTCAGCCATAAGGAAGAATGAAATTACGGCATTTGCCAGTAAATGGATGGAACTGGAGACTCTCATGCTAAGTGAAATAAGCCAATCCCCAAAAAACCAAAGGATGAATGTTCTCTCTGATATGCAGATGCAGAATCACAATAGGCAGGGGAGTAGGGAGGAGTGGAGGTTGACTGGCTTAGACAGAGGAAAGTAGGGGGAAGAGAAGGCAAATGGTAATGGGAAAGACAGTAGAATGAATTGGACATAACTTTCCTATGTTCTTATGAAAACATGACCAGTGTAACTCCACATCATGTAGGGCCACAAGAATGATAAATTATACTTCATGTATGTATATGTCAAAATACATTCTACTGTCATGTATAACTAAAAAGAACAAATTTAAAAAGAGAAAAAAATAGTGCTTAATAAATACTTGGATTAAGTAATTTGATTCGTAAAGACTGTAGCTCTGTGATAAGTATGCCTTCCCAAAGGCTTTTTTATAGTTATGGAATAGGCAGTGTTCTGGATTTCATTGGACTTTGAGTATGTATTTTGTTTAATGAAAAGTGTCTTGAGCGCTACATTGCAAAAAATTTGATTTCATTATGCATCAAAATTACAGTTTATTGTTTCATTGTCAAGTTATTGGCCTTTGAATTTGATACATAATTTCCTCTTTAGATAGTTTCTATAAAGTTTAATAATGATACGATAGACCACAACTCTAGGCAAAGCGGTAATGATGTTAGTAATGAACCATATTCAAGAGAAATAAGAGAAGATAAATCTGAGGGGAAGGTTTCAATATGAGGAGTGCATACTGGAATGAATTCTAGGATGGCTTTATAATCTTGGAGAGCATCAGATATACATCTTAGAAAGGGGTTTTCAGGCTGATAGTCTTTTGACGGGGATAAAAATCTTAACATTTATGTCATAAAAGTATTATGAAGAAAACCTAGCCCCTCCAAGATAGTGACATGAGCTTGTGTACATTCTGTTCTATATTTCAGAGTTGAGACTAGGGTGCTAGAGAAATTTGTCATCTCCTTCTCCACAGTATGTATACATCTGGCTCCTATCAGCTTAAGGCAGTTTCTCTCCAAAAATGTGTTTGTACTCATAGAATGTGCACCTAACCTAACCTATTATTTCCAGAACACTTTTTGGGCAGCTTCTCATCTCTATTCCTTTGCTCTTACCCTTTCTAATCCTGATGATGCCCTCCTCATCTGCCCTTTCTCCTTGTTTCACCTATACTCAACCTAGAAAGACTTAGCCAAATGCCATCTTCTACATGGAGCCTCTCAGTGCCTTCTGCTATATTTATTTTTCTTGTATTTACTTTTGACTTCTATCTCAGTTACAGGTAATGTGACCTGTGTCTACCTCCTCTAGATGTGAGCTCTTAATTTTAAGGTTTATGACTTCCACATACTTGTACATATAATGAACTGGCCCCTTATAGATATTCAAAAAATCTCTTTTATATGAGTGAGTAAATGAAGGGTGCATGGCTCACAGTCACCATATGCACTATTGCTGCAAGAGGGAGAGCAGACATAACCATGTCTTTTTAAGGAAGCCACCATCATTCGCTTTCAGTCACATCCCAGAGGCCTAAAAAAATTATTGAACCATGACCTGACTTCCAGATGACCTACATTTTAAGCTTAAGACCACTGAACTAGTTCACAAATTGGATTGGAAAAACAGTGTTAAAACATGATCTTGGAGGCAAGTCTCCTTGGAAGAAAGTTTGCTGGGTACAATTGGAATTATTGCATTCATGACTTCAATTAGAACTCCTTTTACCAAGGAATTAAAGAGGCATCTGAGAAAAACAAGAATGAGCATGATCATTTCCTCCCTGCTCTGCCTCTACGCCTCATACTGCTTTGTCCACGAGGTCTTTCCTGATATGCTGGTTAATACTGTTCACAGCCCAGGAAGAAAGTTGTTTAGCCCAAGGTGGGGTCTGGAAACAGAAAGACAGAGGGGAGGACACAGGGAGGATGAACTCTCCCAGGGCACACTCCTAGTGACCCACCTCCTTCAGCCATGTCCCATCTGTCTATGGTCCCTTCTCAGTCAGTCTATTCAAACTGGACTGATTAGGTTATAGCTCCCCTAATCCAAACATTTTACCTCTGAATATTCCTCTGGGGAGATGCATCCCATCCAAACCATAACAATAACTGTCTCAGGAGTAAATTTAGATCAGTCATAGTTTTCTCAACATGTCACCAAACGTAAATGAAAAGAAAGAAAAACAAGTACATCTTACTAGTATCAATCATCTCTCATAGCAGAATTTCTGAGTGCTATTTGACAAAGTTTCTGCCTTGACACCTCCACCCTGTAGGAAAGAATGAAAGAAGAGAGGAAAAGATAAAAAGAACCCTCTTTGCTATACCACATATCACGCACTCCATTTTTTCAGAAGTGGTGAAACGGAGTTCCTCAGCCATGAGCACCCAAAAACTGTACCATCCTTCCAATAAGTGATTTAAATCAGAACAACTTTCACTTCCAAAATTTCTGAAAGACCAAGCTCCATGCCCTCAGTTAGTGATAGGAGATGGAGATGCTGTATCTTATTTGTTCTGAAGTGACTTTTGTTTGTTCATAAGCATAAAAAACAAACACAACAACAACAAAAAATCTTGTTCAGGTCGAGTGGAAGTGAGGAGGAGTAGAAAGATGTGTTAAGAAATAGTATAGCCTTCAATTTCAAGTCTTGCCTGAAAGAATTGTTTCACAAAGGCTGTTTTTGCCTTTAAATAGTTTTGCAAGTCACATTTCATGACAACACTATCTAGAAAAATGCACTGTGTGCCAAAGGCACCAGCAAGAAATCAAAACATCCACTATAAATATCAGGGTGAATCAGATTCCACCAGGGAGAAATAAACTCTCAAAGAGCCGGTTAGGGCATTTCAGGAAGCACTGGTTCTTTCAGGGCATTATGGGGCACATCATTTGATGTGCAGAAGTTTAGGCGATCTCCCAGCACACATCTATACAAACACACACCCACACCACAATTAAATCAGGAGCTCATTTTCATGAATTCACAGTAGGTATATAAAAAGCAGAGGCAGGAGGTTGTTCTAAATTGGATACTGTTTCTGCCATGATTTTAAAACCCTTGTACCTTCCCAGGATTTTCCCCCCCTTATAACCATTCTCCCACACCTCTGGACTATTTCTTTGCATATTTTTGGTCTTGAATGTACTTTTAGTGAAAAAACCACTCACATCTCTAAGACCGCACACTCCGGGAGATCAGAAAGTTATTTTCAATTAAAATCAGTCCTGAGAATGTTTAGTGTAACCTCCACTACAATTTTGCTTTGAGACTATGCTGGTTTTTAGAGAAAACAAGATGGGAAAAAGAGAGAAGTCAATAAAAGTATTTTGGCGTCAGCATTTACAGAGCCACCACTGAGTGCTGTAGAGTGATAAAGGAGCACATGTATATATGGAAAAAACATCAAACTGGACTCAGTAGCTGTCTCTCTAAATAACTTAATGCAAAATTAAGAATGCAAAAATTGTTTACTAGAGATAAACAATATTTAAAATATTTTCCCAAAGGCCAACTAGTTGAATAAATTTTGAATAAAACAATTACACATTTTTCTACAGGAAGGTGAATTCTGAGTTAGACTTCAAAGGAAATTAGATATGTAGCTGATACAAAGGAAAGGGAAAGAATGGAGTTAAAACTATTATCTTTATCACTGGAAATATAAATCCCAAGGTTTATATAAATATTTAAAGCTACCAATCTTTTTAAAAATAAAATGTACCCTATCAACCATCTAAGAAGTGGGTTCTAGTTCCATTCTGTTGGTAACCATCTCTCTGACCCTTATTAAAGACTTCCTTTCCCTGAATCTCTGTTCCCTGACTTTCTGAGACAATTGGATTGTCTTTTATCTTAAAGTCTATAGAAATTGACGGATAAAGTTTGCATAACCTGTGGAACTCTCCAGCCCTGGAGATTAATCTGGAGCCTATATAAGGGCAGAACAGTAGTTGCCCCTTAACTTCCTCTTCACTTACCATGGTTTCAGATACCCACAGTCAACCTTGAGTAGAAAATATTTGTCTTGAGTCCTTGTATGAGGCATAACTTTTTTATATTTATTATACATTGATATAATTGTTCTATTTCACTATTATTGGTATTAGTTTGTTACTATGTCTGATTTATAAATTAGACTTCATCATAGGTATGTATGTTTGGAGAAAAAACAGAAAATGTAGGTATTATGATTAAGATATGAGGTGTTCCCCAAAAACTCCTGTATAATGCAAGAGAAGAAATAATTAGGTTATGAGAGCTACAACCGAATCAGTGGATTAATAAATACATTTGATGTATTAATATTTTTAATGGATAATTGGGTGGTAGCTGTAGGCAGGTGGGGCATGAGAGGAAGAAGTGGGTTAACGGTGGCATGCCTTGGGGATTATACATCTTGTCCCTGGCTCCTAACCTGTACTCTCTCTCTCTGCTTCCTGGCTGCCAATAACTGAGCAGCTTTACAGTGCCACATACTCTGCCATAATGTTCCTGTCTCACCTCAGGCCCAGAGCAAGGGAGTCAGCAGACCATGGACTGAACCTCTGAAACTATGAGTCCAAAATTAAACTTTTAGTCCTCTAAGTTGCTCTTGTTTAGCATCTTGTCATAGCAGAAAAGTTGACTAATAAAATAGGGTTGGATACTATCTGAGATTTTTAAGCATCCACTGGAAATCTTAGAAAATATTCCCTATGGATAAGTTGGGACTCATGTATTTATTTTCTGTTATTCTTTATTTTGAAAACCTCTAAATTGCTTAAATTATAATTGCTCAAAAATATCTTAAAGAAAAGGGAAAACATTCACAAAATGAGTTTAGCTATTTATGGAACCAATAATTATTTAATGGATGTAAAACAAATGGCCTATAAAGGTCCTCTCCGTGTGTTTGTAGAAATATTTTAACTTTCTACTTTCTAGGCTAAGGTGTTATATTTTCAAGTGAGAAAAAATAAAAATAATCTAAGGTGTTAACGAATTATAGTACCCTCAGTGTGTAGTAACCACCCTTTGTTGCCAAAAATAAGAGCACTGAGGGACTGGAACCAAGCTAAGTAGTTTTTGAAAGGATGTTTGAAGTAAACGGGTAGGGCCAGGAGTGTGAGCCCATGCAGATGAGGTTAAACCTTTCGTAAAATGAGAAAACTAGGTCTTTCAGGCTAAGTACATCAGAAAGCCAGAAGACAGGAGTAACCAGTGTGGAAATGAGTTTAAAGAGTAAGTGTAGAAGGTCACTGAATATAAAGTTCATCTACCTTGTGATTTTACCAAAGGCTTTCTCTATTCAGATACTTATTAAAATATTTCTTGAAGAATGTTGCCATTTGCAAGAAGACGACTGACCCTATCTCTTGACTTTGGAATGAACAAATACCAACCCAAAGCTTTGTTGAACTCTGCAATATCTCCAGGGTTTCCATGACTGTGGGGAGTCAACTGTGCTATGTCAGGTGGAAGGCTCTCCTTCTAGAAAAGGAGACAAAGTCCAAGGGAACTAACTAACCTAGTTTTACAGAGTCAGCTTTTAGAAAAACAATAACAAATGCTGGATTTCTTCCAATAATGAAGCAAATTGGTTACTTAGTCATTGAGTCAATTAGTCTTGTTAGGTGGTCAATCATTGATTTCTTTTCTCTCTCAATAATCGTGAATGGCAAGTCCAGAGTATAAGAGAATAAGTGTGTTAGCTCAGTTGGCACAAAGCTGCTTTGACTCTCTGGACCCCTTTACAAACCCTGGAAATAAATGAAAGATTCGTGATGAATGGAGTCTCCCTTGTTTTTATGTACACTGGCCTAACCCATAATCTAGAAGTCAATAAGGTATAGTTTCTCCTTTTTTCTACATGACATGGTTGACAATAAAATGAGGCTGTAGGAGACATCCCTTAACTTTGAATATACAAACCAAAATATAGAATTTGTTGCATTATTAATGTGAAGATCAGGGTTCCTGAACAGCTTCTCCAGCCCACAAAGACAAGATTCCCATTTCCTTCCAGAAGAGCCTCCTGTGATAATTCTTTGAAGTCATCTAAAGAAACTTTTATCCCATAAAAACTCTCCACCTGAGTATGTTTACTCTTTAAAAGACAGATTTTAAAAAGGCAAATTTATCTCCCAAGACACTTATTTTGAAAACATGCATAATATAAAATATTATTTATAAGAGGAAGAAGAATCATGCAAATCTAAACTGCACCAGGTCTGTAAATTCTCTGAAATTCAACTAAATAAAGCATGGAAAGGACTGGAGTTCAGGACATTCCATAGGGTTTTCACCACCCTGCATCACTATGAGTAACATGCCTCTGTGGGTTCTATCTAATCTACATAAATTGGATTTCCAATACTGGAAGAGAAATCCAACAAGGAAATATTCCTCTTATTATTGGGCTAATAAAGAAAAAAAAATCCCTGCCAGGCTATGGATCAAACCCAGATACTCTACCACTGATCTATATCCCCATCCCTAAAAAAGCAATTCTGCTGTATTCAAAGGTAGAAATTCACGCTTGAGGAGCTGGGTCAGACTGAGAATTTTTTAAGACTCAGTAAGTCATAAGGCTAGTCAATGAATGTCCCCAACTCCACTCAGAAAATGTTGGCTTATAAAGCTCAGTGTTATGAAAAATATTTTTAGACATCAATTCTGAGCAAGAGTACCCTCATAAAGAATATTAATTCTTGGCCTTACATGCCTTTGAAAAGACATGTTGCTTGCTCCATTTTCCTATATGGTCATATATTTGTGTTGAGCAACTCTACTGTGATGGTTAACTTTATATTTCAACTTGAGTGAGCTAAGGAATGCCCAGATAGGTGGTAAAGTGTGATTTATGGATGTCTGCAAGAATGTTTTCAGAAGAGATTAGCATTTGAATTGGTAAACTGAGTAAAGAAGATCTATCCTAACTATTATGGGTGGGGATCATCCAATATATTAGGGCTAAAATAGAAAAAAAGTGGAGAAAATGTGAATTGTCATTCTCCTGGAGTTGGAACATCTATATTCTCCTTCCTTTGGACATCAGAGCTCCAAGTTATCAGGCCTTCAGTCTTAGTATGGGACTTATACCATCAATTTCCCTGATTCTCCTGACTTTGGACTCAGGCTAAATTACACTACTAGCTTTACTGGTTTTCCAACTCGCAGATAGCACGTTGTGTGGCTTCTCAGACTCCATAATATCCTGAGCCAATAATCATAATGTGCATATTTCATATAGTATATAAAAATACTATATATTTTGTACTAGATTATTGTGATGTACCTTTGCAACATAATAGGATACACCATTGTCTTATCTAATCCAAAGATAAAAATATATTTCAGTGAAGAAAACTATAGTCAATGAATGCAGTTTGTCAGAATAATATATCTCTTTCTTTTCCAGTCTCATTCCTTTACTTACCTCCACCAACAACCTTCCTCTATTCACATAATACACTCCAGTTATTGTGAACATCATTCATGAAACCAGCCATACATAGATTAACAATCCCAGCTCTATCTGTATAATCTGAGGCAAGTCTCTAAACTCTCTGTGTTCCAGACTCCTCATCCTCTCAAATGATGCTCATCGTCTGTGTCAAACACTGAGCATAGTACCTCTCATTTAGGGTTATTATTGTTAGTATCAAATCTTCTGCCTATAACTCTCATTCCACTCTTCACCCACTTTTATATACCGTTTCTACCTAACTTTCAAATACTGACTTAAAAAGAAAACCTTCCCAGACTAACCCATCCCTGACTGAGATAATACTCCTTCCACTTGTACCACCATAGTCCCTGCACATCCCTAATCAAAGGACAAAAAATCCGCTTGCTGTGATTCCTCATTCTCCAGATTCTCCCACTGAACTCTAAACTCTGTGAGACAAGTTCAATCCAGATTCTCCCACTGAACTCTGAACTCTATGAGACAAGTTCCACATCAACATAGCTCTCATTTATCCTCATCTTCTTTTTTTAAATGTTCTTTTTAGTTATATATGACAATAGAATGTATTTTGACATATTTTACTTACATGGAGTACAACTTCCCATTCTTTTGGTTGTACACAATGTGGAGTTACATTGGTTGTGTATTCATGTGTGAACATACAGGAAACTATAATGATTCATTCTACTATCTTTCCTATTCCCACACTCCCTCTCTTCCTCCCATTCGCCTTTATCTAATCCAAAGTAATTCTATTTTTCCCTACCGCTCCCCTTATTGTGAGTTAGCATCCAAATATCAGAACATTCAGCCTTTGGTTTTGGGGGATTGGCTTATTTCACTTAGCATGAGAGTCTCCAGTTACATCCATTTACTGGCAAATGCCATAATTTCATTTCTCCTTATGGTTAATTAATATTCCATTGTGTATACATACCACATTTTCTTTATCCATTCATCTGTTGAAGGGCACCTAGGCTGATTCCACAGTTTAGGTATTGTGAGTTGAACTGCTATAAACATTCTTGTGGCTGCATCACTGTTGTATGCTGATTTTAAGTCCTTTGGGTATTATCTGAGGAGTGGGATAGCTGGGTCAAATGGTGGTTCCATTCCAAGTGTTCTGAGGAACCTCCATACTGCTTCCCAGAGTGTTTGCATCAGTTTACATTCCCACCAGCAATGTATGAGTGTACCTTTCCCCCTACATCCTCACTATTATTTATTGTGACTTGAATTCTTGATAATTGCCATTCTCACTGGAGTAAGATGAACCCCCCCTGTAGTTTTTTTGTTTTTGTTTTTGTTTGTTTGTTTGTTTTTGGTACCTGGAATTGAACCCAGGGCCGCTTAACTACTGAGTCACATCCCCAACCCTTTATAATATTTTATTAGAAACAGGGTCTTGCTGAGTTGCTTAGGGTCTCACTAAGTTGCTGAGGCTGGCTTTGAACTTGAGATCCTCCTACTTCATCACTATATGTTGGTTTCTTTCTTTTTTGGGGGGTAGGGGAGCGCAATCAGGGATTAAACTCAGGAGTACTCAATCACTGAACCACATCCCCAGCCCTGTTTTGTATTTTTTAACATAGAGACTGGGTCTCACTGAATTGCTTAGTGCCTCACTTTTGCTGAGGCTGGCTTTGAACTCAACATCCTCCTGCCTCAGACTCCCAAGCCACTGGTATTACAGGCATGCACCACCATATCCAGCATCACTGTAATTTTAATTTGCATTTCTCTAACTGTTAGAGATGGTGAACATTTTTTCATATATTTATTGATAAATCACATTTCTTCTGTGAAGTGCCTGTTCAGTTCCTTTGCTCATTTATTGATTTATCCCCAGCTTCTATATAGCACTTACCACATATTACACCCTACAATATATGGCAAGAAAACCTCACTTCAACTTGAAATACATCTATATCTTCTTGTTAGAGAGAGAAGAGAGAATTTGTTTCCTTTTTTTAACATACTCATGATCTCTTCTATTGTATGCTAAATTAGCTGCACCTTTCTATCCTCCAAAACTAATGATGCTGCTGGAAGTGATAAAATTATAGCAGTTGTTTGAAAACAAGTTGAAAAACTATTTTAAACAAAAGATGCCCTTCAGTAGATGAATGGATAAAGAAACTGTGGTATATATACACAATGGAATATTACTCAGCCATAAAGAAGAATAAAATTATGGTATTTGTAGGTAAATGGATGATGTTGGAAACTGTTATGCTAAGTGAGATCAGCCAATCCCAAAAATCCAAAAGCCGAATGGTCTCTCTGATAAATGAATGATGATGCATAATGTGGGGGGGGAAAGATGGCAAGAATGGAGGAAAGATAGCTAGCATAGAGGGAAGGGAGGGGTGGGGGTGGGTGGGGGATAAAATTAATAACAGAATGTGTGACAGATACCATTGCCCTGTGTACATGCATGAATGCACAGATGGTGTGACTCTACTTTGTGTACAACCAGTGAAACAATAGCTGTACTCCATTTGTGTTCAATGAATCAATAAGTAAATTAAAAAAAAA
>JAJEJO010053453.1:1183989-1205498 GCA_020662805.1 Glaucomys volans
AAAAAAAAAAAAAAAAAAAAAAAAAAAAAAAAAAAAAAAACAAAAGACACTAAAATTGTCAATTCCTTACTGATCTTTTTCCTTTGTAAGTCTCAGCAGATAAGGCTGTTTCTATGTCCCCAAATTTGGACTTTATGTTCTGTAGCTTCATGTTCTGATGAATTTGCTTTGCTTTATTTACCAAAGTATATTTAGTTGGGTTTACTTTAAAAAGAGAGAACCAGAGAATTAGAAAACACCTGAAGTATTATTAACATTGAATTCTTTACTTACATTTATCACATATCATCTTTAAAAGCTAAGTAACAAACATTGGGACGAAGCTCAGTGGCAGAGTGCTCCCCTAGCATGAATAAGTTCTTGTGATCGATTCCCAGTTCTACAGAAGATAAAATTTAAAAAAAACAAATAACTGAAATATCATTTCTATTAAATTCTTCCCCTTTTTTCATGTTAAAGCAAGTGTGAGTTCTAAATTTTACAAAATTTTGGTTTGTTCCATCCATTTCATTATAATTACAAAAGTATTTTCATTTGGACAAAGGTGATTTATGAAAATTCTAAATTTGCATTATAAATTGCTATGGCTGTAATTATCTAGCTCTGTCACAGTATCATGTTTTTTAATACTCATCAAGATTGTGAAAGTGCTTTCTTGGTCATTATAAAATGTTTACATAAATACACGGTCAGTGATTATAGTTGTAATGCTCACAACTGATGAATAGTGAATAATGACATTGTTTAATTATTAGGGATTCAGTTATTTATTCAGCCAATAGTTATTAGCACCTATTGGTGTCAGACATAGTGCAAAGCAAAACATATATAATGGTAAACAACACAGACATGGACTGATCTCTTGGAACAAGATGGAGACTTTAAAGAGATAAGTATTGAATAAATTTATAATATAAATGGCAATAAAATCTATGAAGATAAGGACACTAAGAGAGTAAATTATATAGGCTATCTAATCTAGATTAGGACATTGGGAAAGCACTTTTTAAGAATGTGATATTTTAGATTACTCTTAAAAATTAACACAAACTACCCAAAGTCTTCCAGAAAACACAAGAGGAGAAAACACTATAAATCATTTAATAAGCTGACATCATCTTGATACCCAAGCCAGACAAAGATAACTTCAAAAAGGAAGGTGGGAAGAAGGAAAAGGGGGAGGGAAGGAAGGTGAAGGAAGGGAAGAAAGAAAGGCCTGAGAATCAGGAAACACCCAAAATATTATTGGACATTGAATTCTTTATTTCAATTTAACCTTTAAAAGTTAAGTACCTAAAATATCATTTCAACTAAACTATTTTTTTCATGCTAAAGCTAAGTACAAGTTCTAATATTCCACAAGATGTGGAAGGAAGAAAGGAAGGAAGGAACAAACGAAATGCCAAACAATATTACTCACGAAATAAAAGCAAAAGTCCACAACAAAATATTAGTAAATGGAACTGAGGAATATCAAAAGGATATCACATTAGAAGCAAATACATCAGGAAATGTAAAGCTGGTTCAACATGTTAAAATCAATGGATATTCAACAAATCAACAAATTAAAGAAGAAAACCATATAATAATCTCAAAGGATGCAGGGAAAGTATTTAACAAAAATTTAGCACCCAATCGTGATAAAACCACTCAGCAAAGAATGGTGCAGAACTTTCTCAACTTGATAGAGAGCATCTTTACACACCTGCAGCCAACCTTGTTGATGATGGTGGAAAACTGAAAACTTTCCCCTGAGTGTGGAAACAAGGCCCAGAGTCCTCACTCACCCCTCACCTTCAACACTGGGGTCCTTGTCGGAACAATAAAGGAAGAAAGAATAAAGGCATTCAGTTGGAATGAATGGACTAAACTAAAATTGTCTTTATTTTCAGACTGTGGAGAAAATCTCAAAGAATTTACAAAAAAAAAAATACAGAGTAGAATTAACAGGTGATTTTAGCAAGAGCAAAAGAAATCAAGTCAATTATTTTTTGTATTTTGCATTTCTTAATTTCTAAATCATATTTCTATACTTTCACCACATTCCTACATGCTAGCAATAAACAATTGGAAATTGGAACTTTTAAATAGCATCAAAACACATGAAATACCTCAATATAAATATAATAAGATAGACACAGATTCTGTATGTTAAAAACAATAAACCTCCAATGAAACAAATCAAAGACCTGATTAGAAATTTGCATCATGTTCATTGTTGGAAAACTGAATAGAGTTAACATGCAAATTTCCCTCAAACAGATCTAGATTCAGTGCAATTCATTCAAATCCAAGTAGACATTTTCTTTTGAACCCCACAAGCTGATTCTAAATTCATACGAAGATGTATAGGAACCACAAAGTCAACATACTCTGAAAGATAACAAATTTAAAAGATTCACACTACTTGAGTTCAAGACCTATAAGACAGTGTAATACTGTTGAAAGGATAGACATCAATTAACAAAATAGAATAAATACCAAAAATAGAGTGACATATATATGATCAGTTGATTTCTCACAAAGATGCAAAGGCAATTCAAGGGGAAATTTTTAACAAATGATGCCAGAACAATTAAACATCTATATGGAAAACAGAAATTCTCAAACTGTACAATCCCCATGAAGGATAATTTATCACAATCTATCAAAAATATATTTTGCATATTTGTCATTTGATCAGAAATCCTTCCTATGAGAACTTACCACATAGATATACCTGCCCACACTCAAAGTGACTCATTTATAAAATCCTTCACTATACACAGCATATTGCAAAAATCTGTAAATTACCAAAATGTCCCTCTATAACTTATTGGTTAAATAAATATCTATAAAGCAGAATGCTGTATAGTTGGGGGGGGAGAGCAAAAGATAAAGCTATATGTTCATATGAAAATATCTCTAAGACATATCATCCGTGCCCAAAGGCAATATGGAGAACAAAAACAAACAAACAAAAATTTCTCTTTAGGATTAAAAAGGGTGAAATGGGACTATATGTGAAAATATATATAAATATATATTTGTGCTTGTATTCCTATAAAGAAATTTTAAAATAATACATAGAAACTAGTAAATGTGGTAACTTGAGGGGTGAATTTCATATGTGAAAGTCAGGAGGAATGTGCTTTTTCAATCATGTGACTCATCTTTTTTATTTCCATCCTGCACCTTAAAAATTAGTTATTTGTTTACAAATTCAAAGTCAATTCTTCTTTATTAATTTCATTTTATTTTAAGTTTTCTGGGCCTACTCCAGTAATACTTCCCCTGGACTACTTAAAAATAAAAGTAAAAAGATCATTATATTAAAACTGATTTTTATCATTATACTTGTTAAATTCTACCTACATAGTTGACTAAAAGGATTATGTCTTTGTAACATCTATGTATAGTTTCCTAATATATAAAATACAAAAACATTTCTGATTTATTGAGTTTTCACAGCAAATATTTAAATACAGAACACATTAAAAGCACTTTTTAAGAATCAATAAATGGGACAGATTCAAACTAAAAAGCTTTTTCTCAGCAAAAGAAATAATCAAGAATGTGAAAAGAAAGCTTACAGAGTGGGAAAAAATCTTTTCCACACACACTTCAGACAGAGCACTGATATCCAAAATTTATAAAGAACTTACAAAACTTTTCACCAAAAATGCAAAGAGCCCAACCAATAAATGGGCTAAGGAACAGGGCAGACACTTCACAGAAGAGGATATACAGGCTATTAACAAATATGTGAAAAAGTGCTCATCATCTCTAGTAATTAGAGAAATGCAAATTAAAAGTACCCTAAAATTTCATCTAAGTCCAGTTAGAATGGCTATTATCAGGAATACAAGCAAAAACAAGTGTTGGCATGGATGTGGGGAAAAAGGCACACTTGTACTTGCTGGTGGAGTTGCAAATTGGTGCAGCCACTCTGGAAAGCAGTATGGAGATTCCTCAAAAACTTGAAATGGACCCACCATTTGACCCAGCTATCCCACTCCTCAGTTTATACCCAAAGTTCTTAAAATCAGCAAAGTATAGGGATGCAGCCACATCTATGTTCATAGCTGCTCAATTCACAATAGGTAGATTGTGGAACCAACCTAGATGCACTTCAATTGAATATTACTCAGCCATAAAAAAGAATAAAACTATTTACCCATTTGCTGGTAAATGGGTGGAGTTGGAGAATATCATGCTAAGTGAAATAAGAAAAGCCCAAAAAACCAAAGGCTGAATGTTTTCTCTGATCAGCGAATGCTGATACATAATGGGAAGGGGGGTGGTGATAGGAAAGAATGGAGGAAGTATGGATGGTGTGGAAGAAGATGGGACAGGAGGGGATGGGGGAAGGAAAAATAGTAGACTGAGACAGACAGCATCACCCTATGTATATGTAAGATTATATGAACTGTGTGAATAAAAAAATAAATTAAAAAAATAAAACAAAAACACTTTTTAACAAGTATTTTACATATCAATTTCTTTAAAGACAATAGTAATAATGCTATAAGAGACAAACTCAAGTATGTGTGGAACTTCTGAATTAACCATAGATACTAAAAGTAGAGTACTCTTGATTACCCATGATACTCAGAGCAAACCCAATGACTATCCAAAAAAAAATCATTCAGTTGTTGGATTATTTACTGCTGTAGAGTTTTGTGCATTCACATGAACAAATTCATATTGCTGAGAGTGTTCTTAATGATCACCTTTGAGTGAACTTGTAAAATATACTGGTTACATTGCCTGAAATTTAAACCATATTCTATCAAATGACATGCCATATTACAAATAAGGAAACTGAGATTCAAAGGATTTAAATTAATTTCACAATCACAAGCATAATATTTTAAAAATCAACTCAATGTTTTAAAATAGATTTTATGATACATTACAGCAGAAGAAATTAATATACATCTAACTGCATTTATCTACTCTAGTAAATTTAAAAGTATTACTTCCTTTCTTCCAAATTAGTTGTTTCCAAGTTACAACTTTCTCAGACCTATTAGTTTAAACATGATCTGAGAGGTGAGGTACGGGGCATTGAACCTAGGAGCATTTTATCACTGAGTTACATCCTCAGTTCTTTCAATTTCTTATTCTGAGATAGGATCTTGCTAAACTGCTGAGGCTAGCCTCCAACTTGTAATCCTCCTGCCTCAGCCTCCTGAGTATTTGGAATTATAGGTGTGTGCCACCATACCTGGCAATCAGACCCATTCTAAAGACTATCTGTAGAATCTTGTATTTACTGGAAATTTAACATTCATTGATTCAGTTCTTTTCCTAAGCAATCCCACAGGTTTGCATCATGCAGTAATGCATGATTTTGCCAAGACACAATCATGAATGTCAAATGTTATATATGGACAGTTCACCAAAATGACACATGGCTGGTTCAGGAAGGGGGACTGGTAAATGACACAACACCTACGTGAGCACACAGCTTCTTATCTTCATGCACATAAAGAATTTCAGAGAATGAAATGCCATCAAGTTATTCTCAAGTTCGGGACTTTCAAAGATTTTAAAATATATCCCTATCCCTAGAAAAGTGTCAAAAAACCAACTCTACATTCCTGGCTGATATTCTCAGATAATGGGCACCTGAATTGTAAATCTTTCCATAACTAAGGAAAAGCAGATATTGTGCACATTTAAACTTATTAATTTTCTTTATTTAAAAAAAAGATAATACAGAGCATTGTTTATGACAAGAACAAAATGATACAACTATTTTAAGAGACAAGTCACTATGGTAACAAATTCTCTGATTAAATTTAGAGAGGCAATGCCTTCTGCTACTGGAAGATTCAGTTGTAACAGCACGTATTACATATTATTTTATATTGGGCCCTGTTTTTGTTTTATATTAGATAAGTGCCCATCTTACCTTACTTAATGTGAACTCCTACGTCCTAAAACAGAATAATTCATATTGCATAGTTACTTATTAAATGGAAAACTTATTGGTTGGGGTATCCTCAAAGACAAGCATGATGATGATGTATCTCATCTAAAATTTTAACAGAAAAAATACATATCTTGAAACAAGTGGGAGATTCTATAGACAATAATTGCAATTGTCTATAATTTCATTAGCACATATAACTACATTTCACACCAATGTGATTTTTCACTGTTATTTTTTTACATATCATCAGGAGTTCTCTTTTCTGGTTTCTCATGCAATGATGGATGTCTTATAATAAAAAAGGCCTTCCTAATCAGTAGCAAATATTTTCCAGATTTCCTGCAGACAGGGAAGACCATAAATTTTGTTCTACGTTAACAATACTTCCCCAACCCCTTTTAGCCCTTTTAGCATTGAACCAGAGAACTGCAGTTTCAGAACAATAATAATAGCAATAACAATAACGTCACTCACTAAGCCCTTGCAGCTACCAAGACCTGTTCTAAGCACTTTCACACAGGCACCAGATTCACAAATTTGGCACAACCAGGGACAGTCAGAGATGGTATTCATTTATGTATCTCATATTTGTTTATAAAGAAGAGATAATATTGAGCATTAATTAAAAGGGATTCTCTTAATCCTTATAATAATGCTGTGAGTCTACAGAGGTACCTTGGATATTGTACAGATCAACCTCCATGTCTTGGAATCCTCCCTGAATCCATTGTGCAGATTAAGAAGCCCAGCAATGTTTCCTCAGGTGTCATAGATTCTGAAGTGAAATAAGCAATGCACTGAATGCAAATGCATAATAAACCTTCAGGAACAATGGCTCATATTGGACAGAGTGAGAAAATCGACTGGTGAAACACATAATAAAGAGTCAACATTCCAAATTATGAATTTCACAAGATACCAGCATTTCATGTAACTATGCACTACAGTACCATTTTGTATTTTATTTTTGTGATATCCCCGCTATTCTGAATTTATACTTTAGGCAACCAATGATAATAAGAATACTATACTTATACATGAGGAGCTTGGAACTTAAATATTTGCATCATGTACATCAGATAAACCTACAGTTGTCATTTTTTAAAAAAATGCCATTTTTTTTTAGTTGTCAATGGATATTTATTTCATTTATATGTGCTGCTGAGAATCAAACCCAGTGCCTCACACCTGCTAGGCAAGCGCTCTACCACTGAGCTACAACCCCAGCACCCTACAGTTGTCATTTGTTACTGCTATTCTTTTTGTAAATAGGCAAATGAGTAAATTGTAGTAATGAAAAAGCAGCCATGCTTAAGTTGAAAGGTCTTGCTTAAGATTTTGGTAGTTTGCTATAATATATTAGTGTATGAAAGGCAAGCAAATTATTTAGCCAATTAGATTTTCTATTCATACATAACTATTATCTCCAGTAAATGCTCCCATATTTTTGTAGTATTAGATATAGTGAAACAATAAAACATACTTTATCACTGCATTTGATAATACCTGAAGAACACCAAAGTGATGAATTTTCAGTTATAAATTAACTGTCTCCACAATATTTCAAAAAAATCCAATAGACTAAGTACATCATCTCGTGCAGACTTAAGGAACTTAGTTTTCCCTAATTCTCTTCTGTGCTTCATTTTTTCAAATCAATCATTTAACATTTAAAGATGAAAACACGTGATAGCGTGGATTTCTTTACCATCTTAAGTAGATTAAAAAAGGACAATCTCTAGCAATTCTTCCAGATATGTGTTCTACATCAATCATTCCTTATGCACTCCTAAGAGTAAGGCTCATTCAGCCAAAAAGGAATGATAATTGTTGAAGTATTCTGCACACAGATAAATTGTTTTCTGCAGTAAAATCCCAAAGGGTGCTGCAAAATCTCAGTTAGCCAGGTGAGCCAAGCCTAACTACTGCTTTCTAAAAGTTCCCATAATATCTCTGGCCCTGTGGGAGTACTTAGTTTCTGAATTATGACAAATACCCTGAGGATATTGAAATGGCTAATTTCTTTATTTCACTAGTGTAGTTTCAGATCACTTATTGTCTTAATTCTAATAATCCTCCTCAGAGGAAGATAAAATGGAACATCATTAACCCATTAAGTCCAATTTTTCAATTCTGGAAATATTTCAATGAAATTGACACAGGTGCATTTAAATAGGTTGGAAATCTAGAGCTTATATATCCTTTAAATAATTCTCATATACATACGAAATATATTTTTCAAATGCTGTAATCATTCACCAACTACTTTTCTCAAAAGAACAGAATACTAAAACCAATATTTATTTCAAAAGTTACCATGAGTGGTATATTTGTTACTCAATTTAAGTTTTTACACATGTGGTACTTCTGGAATGGTGGAATGCAAGAGGTTAATATTGCTGCCCAGATAAGGACAGGAGGTTCTGTGCCCAGGGACAGACTGCTCAGCAGTGGGCATCAGACACCTAAACAGGAATCCACCCATTGGTCCTGAATATACTAGTCACAGAAACTGCTTTTTAACTGGCTTCAATGGACTTGTTTATTTTCCACTTTTGTTATTGAAATAGAAGTGGAAATCTGCTTTCAAAGACCAGCCTATCAGCATCTTTTTCCTTAGCTGGCCTGACCTTCAGGCAGTGCAGCTGCCTCAGTCAAGTTAAAAATGGACTGTCAAGCTGGCTTTAATTTGGGCTGCTCTGCCTGTGAATGTCCTCCCACTGATCTGTTTATCACACCCTCCTTATCCCTTCTGTTGTTTTTCTAACTAAATTTTTAGCCTGGACAGCTGATCCTGCCTTTCCAGGCCCTAACCTGCAGATCCTTCCATATGTAATCCTAACAATTGTGCAGCCAACACTAGGTTCCCCACTTGTAGAAATGCCCTTCTCCCTCCAGGCATCTCCACCTCACCCGGAAAAACTGGCCCCAACAAATCAAATGCTACTGGGACACCAAAGCGGGAAATGGGGTGGATTAGTAACTTGGGAAGAAAAAAAAATGTTTGGCTTCTTGCTTATGGGTGTGCAAGAATATAGTCTCTTCACAGGACTCCTCTGTTCGTCTGTGTGCTCAGGTTCAGGACTGTGCTCCAGGCCTCACAGGGATTATCCCTAGCAAGATACAAAAACTCTATTCTCATTCAAGCAAGCCCCTCAAGACTGCCAAAGCCCAAGTTCCTCTCAACAGGGCCCTCCTGAAACTTCTGCCTCTGGGAATGGCAATTGCTCCCAACAATCCGGCGGGTGGAAGAGACAGCCACGATCCCATTAATGGTTTTGTTTAGTTTCTTGGCAAACAAGCCCTCAATTCAAGCTCTGCCTTCTGGGGCCAGGTCTAAAGAAGAGTGCCAGACTCATCCCTCCCGCGGAGAAAACGTGTTAGTCACAGAGGTAGCAAGAGGAAGGATGCCCAGGGATTCCGCATAGCTATCAGGGATTGGAATCCTTTCTAAAATGCTGGAAACTTTTTCTAGATATGACTACCTGAAGGAAGGGAAAATACAGAAAAACTGGGAGGCAGAGTAAAAACCCTTAGCCTTGGACTGAATTAAAACCCTCTGGCACTGGATTAAAACCGTGGTAGCAGAGTAGAGTTGACTGGACCGAAAGTCATTAGATGTGCATAAATGATGCTCATTGAATATCAACTTAAAAGCTCAGGATCATACAGCAAAGCCAGGACAGTCAGAGAGTAAAAGCACGCGCGCCTGGGGAGAAATCGCACCAAAAGAATTCAGGTTAGTGGCGGATATGACCACCTGCAGGAGCTGAAGTCTAGCACGGGGTATTAAGGTCAGGGTGACCCGTGGCCTACCCAGGAAGCAGCAGGTGTCTGCTCAACCCCAAGCTTAGCCTCTCCATTCCCAGCGTCTCGCCCTGGGCCCCTTGAAGTCAGGGTTGAAATGCGACCTGACCCAGGAGGGGCGGGGCGGGGCGCAGGCCGGGCCGGGCGCGCAGGTGGGCGGGCCGGGCCAGCGGAAGCCGGCTGGACCTATAAAGCGCTGGCTGCCCCAGAGGCGAAGCTGCTTAGTGGAGCCTGCGCTGGGTGGGCGGGGTGGTGCACAGATCGCTGCTTGGGTCGGCTGGTCACTGCAAGGGAAAGGGCTCCGGAGGCGCGTACCTGCCTCTGTTTACCCCTCAGCTTAGCGGGCTAGCACGTCGGCTTGGGTGAACTCCCGGCAGGTGAGCGACCCGGCGATTTTGGTGGAGGGAGCGCGGACGGGGATAGCTCCGTGGGGAAGTAGCTTGCAAGTTGTACTAACTTTCAAGTTAGTTTCAGGTCGTGGCTGTAGTTGGCGTCTCTGCTCCCAGGGTTTTGTAAACTTGAAGTGCGGAGGCTGGTTCCTCTCTTTGGTAAATGAGTGTCTGGGCGAATTCGCTCCGGCGACACCGGGCATTTTATTTAGGAGCCTCTGCACGTCTTGCTGCTTTTGCAAATCTCTTTTCTCCTCCTATTTTTCAGCGCCCCGGAAAGGCCGTTCTGCCCCACGAGGGAAACACAGAAGTTGACCATGGTTGCAACTGGCAGTTTGAGCAGTAAGAATCCGGCCAGCATTTCAGAGTTGCTGGACCGTGGCTATCACCCGGAAAGCCTGCTAAATGGTGAGTTTCTCAGCTTCCCACCGTTCTGCCCTCCAAAAATTGCAGCCCCTGGATAGATCCGGACCGCAGATGTGCGACTTCACTCCCTTTCTTAAATGTATAAGATGCCCCAAAATCCTTCTGAGGTCCCTTCAATAACTTTCTAGCATCATCTGTCCAATAGAAACAAACGTAGGAAAAATAAAATACTGGAGGACGGTATCATTCTAGTATGCTGCTAACAGGCTCCTTGGGATTAAATTCTTTATCCTACATGGTTGTGAAGGTAAGTGTACAGCCATGTATGTTTTAACAAATGTATTTATTTGTGTAACCAACATAATCACACCCCTGAAATTCCCATATGCCCATTTGCCATCAATTTCTGCTCTCCCATGTCTCCAGGGAACCATGCATTTGCTTTTTGTCACTATAAGTTAGTTTTGCTTTTAGAGTTTCAGATAAATGCAGTAATGCAACATGCATTCTTTTGTATCTGGTTTCTTTTCCACATCCCAGTATTTTTCCATGTCTGCTTATATCCATGTGTTCCTTTTTATTATTGAGTAACGTTCTATTTGTAGGTGTACCCACTATTCCATTTTTAATGTCAGAAGGAAAGTTTGCAACAGCAGTGGTGCTAGATTTTTGTCATTTACAACTTTAAACAGCAACTTCTAAGTTAACATACTGCCCTGCCTCCAAAGAGCAGTGTGACCCTAGATAAATCGCCTAAGCTCTTTTACCCTTTCTCATTTAGAAAGTTAAATTAATGGATGACCTAATTTTATAAGACCAAAACTCTAAAATTCTCTATCTTCAATAGAGATAAAATATGGAGCCCTTATCATTTGGAATGTGTTAATTAATAAAAAAAATAAATATATACATGAAGCAGAGAAAATGCAGTAGCCAAGGAAAGCAAAATATGCTTAGGGAGGGAAGCAGGCAGGGCATCTGCCTATGCCGGGGTCTGGTGACTGTGTGTGTGGTGTGGCATCCTGCCAAGTGGTAGGATTAATTTGGGAGGTAGGTGACCAAATGCAGAGCTATCTTTTTCCTTTGAGCAAATCTAATTTTGTTTTCCTAGGACTATTTTGTTTTGCTTGGCTAAGAAAAACTACCCAGCCAGTTATAAATAACTCCATGAACCTCAAAGGTCTTCTCTTCTCTGAGCAATCAAAGAGCTTGAAGCTAAAATTGGTTCTACAGGCCATTCCAGTAAAAACTTATAAAGAAAAACATGAATTTGATAGATCTTTGATACAGTTCATCAAGTTCATGATGGATTCATTTAAGAAAAATAGCAAAAATTCTGTATTTCACAATACCTATATTCCTAAGAGTTAGCAAGCAAGATTCCCTTAGTCAAAAACAAAAGTCAACCTTTTTTTATTCCAGAAGTAATGGGTGTTCTCTATAAAACAAAATTGGAAAAACCCCATAATAAAATAAACAATAGGGGGAAAAAATCAGCAGTAATCTTGGGTAGCTACAAATATGTTTTTGATGCAGTCTTCAAGATTGTGTGTATACACACACCTATTCATAGGAAAATGGTTATATCCTATTCACCTTATT
Organism: Glaucomys volans; assembly: GCA_020662805.1. NCBI lineage: Eukaryota > Metazoa > Chordata > Mammalia > Rodentia > Sciuridae > Glaucomys > Glaucomys volans. The sequence continues at coordinate 1,196,074 of JAJEJO010053453.1, forward strand.
TATCAAGACCTTTATTTTATGGATGAAATAAGAGACAAATGACTTGCTAACTAGCTAGTTGCTAACTAGCAAAACGAGTTCAACTTACTCCCCCCAAAATACTAGAAAAGATAAATAGGGTATATAAAAGTAAACAGTGTTGCTATCTTGGAATGTTTTTCTTACTCCTAGGTTTCTTTTTTTCCTCCTTTATCTAAAATTTTAATTTCCCACAGATTTTGACTACTGGGATTATGTTGTTCCTGAACCCAACTTCAATGAGGTGATATTTGAGGAGACAACCTGCCAGAATTTGGTTAAAATGCTAGAGAACTGTCTGTCCAAATCAAAGCAAACCAAACTCGGTTGCTCAAAGGTCCTTGTCCCTGAGAAACTGACCCAGAGAATTGCTCAAGATGTTCTGCGGCTTTCCTCCACGGAACCCTGTGGCCTCCGAGGCTGTGTGATGCACGTGAACTTGGAAATTGAAAATGTATGTAAAAAGCTGGATAGGATTGTGTGTGATGCGAGTGTGGTGCCTACTTTTGAGCTGACCCTTGTGTTTAAGCAGGAGAACTGCTCGTGGACTAGCTTCAGGGACTTCTTTAGTAGAGGTCGCTTCTCATCTGGCCTTAGGCGAACTCTGATCCTCAGTTCAGGATTTCGACTTGTTAAGAAAAAACTTTACTCTCTGATTGGAACCACAGTCATTGAAGAGTGCTAAGAAGGAAACATTTTTAAAGGTTCTTTTGTGATTGATAAAACTATGCAGCTACTCAGTTAAAGTCATTCGTAGTTTGCCCTGCCTGCCCTCACAAGAACCCCAAATGTAGAGCATCTTCTTTCTGTGTTTCTCATTCATAGCAACCCCAGCTAATAGGCTGGTTTTGTGGCTTTTGAGAAATAACCCAAAAGAGTGCACATTTTTTCCTTGTATCACATTTCTTACAGAATGGAATGGAGTGGAATAAGGAAGAAAGAAAAGCAACCTGCTTCAGTTTTATATTCGATTCCACAACTTCGTGCAGGTAGCCTTGATAATAGGGCATATAAACCAGATTTGCTGGTTTGACTTTCTTATGGCTTTTTTTTTTCCTCTGAGTTCTCAAAGTGATCTTTTCAATCAAAGAATCATACTAAGTGATGTTCAACCCATCAAAACATCCAACCTTCAGCTCACTCCAGTTTTCTGCTAATTTCCTACTCAACTTGGAAGACAAGAGGGTAGAATTAAATGGGTGAACTTAATTCAAACCTAAACCTTAGGTCTGAGTGAATAAGGAATGTCTCAGTGACAACAGAAATACTTCACTGTTTCTTGGTGTCTTGGTGTCCTCCCACTCCTCTGTTATAGATGAAAAACTTGGGCTGCATTTTTAGTAACCACAGTATTATTCTAAATAACTTTATCGTATAACAGAAGCTCAGTTTTCCTAGTTCTCAAGTATTGAATGTGGTCTTTAAAGTAGAAAAATGGAACGTTAAACTTTTTGTGAATATGGGTGATTCCATTGAGCACCTAAAGAATACCCACCTATAACAATGGGAAAGAAATGTTTAGATTCAGGTCCTTTCAGATTCATGTGTTAACAACTTCTTCTCAATGTTGCATATGCCTAATCTCAGATAAACCATCTTACATGTTAATGTTATCTCATCTCTGGCCATTTCTGGGAATTGAGCTATCTCTCTGTAATGGTCAAAAGAAATAGTGCACACTACGACTTTTAATTATCAAGATGTTTATATTTACAGAGTCTGCTTTAGCTAAGGATATCTGTTTTTTTCTGCAGACTAGAGAATGAAAATCACACACCAGCTCCCTTTCACCATTGGTACCTGTCCCTAGGGAATAATAACAGCCTTATTTTTGTCTTTTTCCAACTGACTAGATCATTTCTATTTCTTTTTTTATGTAAATGAGAGAATTAAGCTTCCACATGACAATGTTCAGTTCAACAAGGTCTTCACATTCTTACTGTGGCTTGTGGATAAGGAGCTTATTCAGGTCTTCTGCCCAGGCTGTTAGCACCACTTCACATTCCCTGAAATCAGGGCGGTAGGGACAGATGTCTACATACTGGTGTTACAAAAACAAGTGTGATCCTGTTACTGATTTTTAGAGGTGACTTAAAATGTCACTGTTCAAATGAGCAGGTGTTCTAACTAATTGAACTCTACAGATGCTTGCAAAGATACCACAAAGCCATTCTTAGTAGGACTGGGCCAATAGACAATCAATGTTTTGCATGTCTGTTATTGTTCAGGGCTCAAAAGGTCACTGTGTTTCTGGAGCTGTATTAGAGTCGTTACCACTGTTTGGGTAAGGCTACTCAGGCATGGATGTAGAACTGTTATCCTTTTTCCACTAACAGTTTTCGTTCAGTCTTTTGCTTGTTATGCTTACAAAATGGTGATGGCTTATTGGAGGCTCTTAAATTAATATTCCTGTTAAAGGAAATTAAAGTTTGTCTATTTTTGACAATAAAGTGTTATATATTTTTAATTAGCTTGTCCTGTTTGTCTTTTCTGAGTTTATGCAATGATCACTCAAATATATTTGACAGTATTTGGAGGAAGACAACAGTTATTTTCTTTTTTATGAAGCCAACTTGTACTCTCAGTTATCATATTCCAACTGTATTTATTGCATGTGCTTATGTATCAATAAAAACTGGTTTGCTTCATAATTTTTCAACTTTTTCATAATATTTTTTATGGGAAGACATGAATAATTTGAACTTCCTCGGCAACTGTCTTTAAAAAAAGAGTTCCAAAACTCATTGTGACCAAACACAGATATATCAAATTGTATGACCAATGCACATAATCATTTTTATCAGTATATTCTATTTGAATTCCATATATCTTTCTCATTCCTTAATATTCTTTATCTTGAATTTTTCATCTTTTTCACCTACTTTTTCTGTATCCTCAAATTTATGGTTATTAGCTCAGATTTCTCATACTAGAGAACCAACATTTAACAAGATTTGCTGTGCTGGGTATTATTTGAGGTTTTTTGCCAAAATTATGTATTCCTCATCAATCCTATGAAATAGGACTCCTCTCATCTCCATCTTATAAAGACCAGACACAGACAGGTCCAGCAGTTTTCCAAAAGACACAAGTAACACCACAGAGAAAGAGTGTAAACCAAGCCAAGTCCACAGGCCACACTCTTAGTTTTACCACTACCTCGCACTGCCTCCAGATGAGCAAGGCAGCACAAAGGTACTATCCACATCACTGAATGATTGTAAAAAACAAAGCATTTGCCTTTTTTTTTTTTTTTTTCTTTTTTGTACCTGGTTTGAACTCAGGCACTCAGCCACTGAGCCACATTCCCAGCTGTATTTTGTATTTTATTTAGAGACAGGGTCTCACTGAGTTGCTTAGTGCCTCGATTTTGCTGGGGCTGGCTTTGAACTCACAATCCTCCTGCCTCAGCCTCCCCAGACACTGGGATTACAGGCGTGTGCCACCGCTCCCAGCCAGCCATTAATTTTTTTTAAGAAAGAATTCTTACTGTCGTTTCTGATCACATAGGAAAAATGAGAAAACTATTGACAATATTCACTATTCTTTGAAATAAGGTTATGCTCAGGCTTTTAAAAAACTGTCCTCATGTGGAAAAGACACACATTTCAAATCAAGCACCTTTGCTCCTATCTCATACAGCTGGACTGGTAACTTTTTCATGTACTTTCTAACAAAGATGTGTTCTATCCCCTATCTGAATGAGAAATAAGCCATTAAAAGGAGTATATGATGTGCTCCTGAGAAAATTCAATCTCCTGAATATTTTTCACCAGTGACATAGTCTATTTCCTCACAGAGTTGCCTTCAAATCACAAGTTTGACTAGTGCATAAATTCAGGTGATTGAGCTCATATGTAGATCTATAGATGTATATGATACATGTAATACATGATTGATATCTTGGATCAATTATGCACAGTCCTCAATTGTATAAATTTAAACAAGTAATAATGATAACAACAATACTATTTTAAAGTCCAGTGCAGATTGGTGACAGATGAGAAGGAAGAGGTACATGGTAACATGCCAGAAGGCAGGAACTGATAAGTATGGACTCCTACCTAGATCCTGTCATTGATTATATACAGAACACTCCATTGCATCCTCTACATCTGCCCCAGACAAGAGAGAGATTCTGAAGGGTCTTATGGTAACATTAGGGGTCATATATGATGGTACACACAGCTCCTATCTACATCCATGTAGAACTCTGTCACGTGACCCCTTTGAATTGCAGGAAGAACATGGTGCAGAAGATGGGCTTGATGAATGGCCAGGACAGGGAGAGACTGGTTAGCCAATGAAACACAGTAAAGAACCCAGACACAGACCATATATATATATATATATATGTAGGGACAGCTGACTGGTGGCAGAGCTGGCACTTTGGATCAATGGGCAAAATGTGGTGCTTTCAATAATAAGTGCTATAACAATGATTTATGTGCAAAACTTGTATACATATGTATTGACCTACAAAAATCAATTCTGGGTTGAACGAAGAATTAAATGAAAAGGAAATTTTAGAAGACAATAAAACTTTTATGATTTCCATGTGGGGAAAAAATTTTAAATCAGATGCAAATGTGCACTTTTGCCTATCAAATAATCCTATAAAGAACATGAAAATAAAATTCATGAATTAGAAAAAAGTATCACGTAACTAAGAGAGTTAATAACCAGAATATAAGAAGAATTCTGAGAAATAAGAAAAACAAAGGAAAACATGCAAAAGCCCAAATAGGTCCTTTATACAATAGGAAGCCCGTTTGACTGAAAAATACATGAAAAGCATCCTCAATCTAACAAGTAATCAAAGAAATGCAAATCAAAAGCATAATATATGACTGGATACACATGCATATTGGTTAAAAAGCTGATAATTCTATAAGTTGGAGAAGCTATGGGGGAAAGAACTCACTTCATATGCTGATACACACACACACACACACACACACACATACACACACACACTATGGCATTCTGTAAAACTGATGACAAGCTTATCTTCTGAACCAGCAATCCTCTTTAGTTATTGAACAGTGTTTTTCAAACTTTTTTGCTTATTGCACATCTAAGGCATTTTGTGAAAGTGTTCCTGTGCCATATTTTTAAATTGCCATCCAAATTTTTCACTCTAATTTTAAAAAGTTACAAATGATGTAAGCTCCAGTATGTGGTAAATACTGACCTTTTAAAATAAAACTATTGCATCATATTGTTAAATGTTTCCAATGGGATGTAAATAGCATAGTAATTTGATACCCACATCAATTTAGAAACTGCTAAAATAGGGTCTTCAGCAGAATGACATATTTTTCTGTGTTACTTTATCCCTGTATCTTCTCAGAGTTGTTTTTATACTGAATTTTACTCTAATATATTTTAAACCTGCAAGTCTTAGATGACTATTTCTTCTCCAAATAGAAATCAGCTTACGGATTCATATTAAAATGTTTTAAATGTTTCAAACCAATTTATGATTGAATTCACCCTATAATGGTGTACAATGGTGTACAATGGTGTACCCTATAATGGTGTACAATTGGAAAGTATACTTTCCAATTTTATGAATATTATTAAACACTAAAATAATAAAATGATAATAATTTCTCTCTCTCTCTCTTTTTTTTTTTTTTTTCGATACTTGGGATTGAACCGGGGTGCTTAAACACTGAGCCACATCCCCAGCCTTTTTTATTTTCTTATTTTGAGACAGTGTCTTGCTAAATTGCTTAGGGTCTCACCAAGTTGCCAAGGCTGGCTTTGACCTTGATTCTCCTGCCTCAGCCTCCTCAGGCACTGAGATTACAGGCATTTGCCATGTGCCCAGATAATAAGCTATCTTTTAAGGAGATAGATAACTCAATCTATCTAAGAACATCTGTGAATAAATATTGGTTTTTGCTAGAATATGAAATTCAAAAAATTTTCCTATTTTTTGCTTCAATTGCGATCAATCTCCAAAAACATGCTGAAGTATTAGAGTTTAAGACTTCAAATATAAGAATTTTGATTGGACACAATTAAGCCATAACAGTAGACATTCAAATAATTAATTTTCTCCGTATCATCCTAGAATGATAATTCAAACTGTTCTTCGTTCAGTCCTCTAGAATGTTTTCCATTCCTAAATGTAGCATTATAGTAAGATTCACTAAGAGGAAAGGTGTATGTTTTATAAAATTGGGGAAGAAGATTGTTATGTAAATAGAAAATCAATACCTGCATCTTGGGAAAGTTTCAGAGAGATCAATTTTATGAAGCAAAGGGTTGGGAAATTGGTTCCCCTAAACAATTAGTGCTCCATACCACATGAAAACACTTGCAGGCCCTCTACCAGGTTCCCAGTTTACTGCCCTTTATTCTTGCACTGATGTTCTAGGAGATTCCCACAGAAATTCAGTATCACACTGTTCAAAGGAGCAAGATGTAAGCAACATGTTTCCCCATCCACAGTGGAATGGATGAAGGAAATTGCGGCACATGTATAAATGGAATGCTAAACAGAAACGAAAACAGGTGGGGTTTTCTTTACAAGTGACCTGGATGAATCTTGAGGTCATAATCTTGAGTATAAAAAGAAGTCATAAGAAAGCAACATACAGGCTCCTTTTTGTTTATGTTATAAGCAAAAAACATGGAAATCTAAAATGTTTAGGGACATAAATATACGTGGCTTATCTATTTTAAAAATCTGGTGATTAATAAACATTAATTAGGCACTAATTTAGAATAGTGGATACATGCCATGAGATAGGAAGTGTGAGAATAATGAGGGGTTCACAGAAAGCATGAGAAGTAGTAGTCGTCATCTTTTCCTTAAATTTGGAGGTGGGCACATGCACAGTACTGAATGTTGACTCCTTATGCTTTACATGTATTTGATAAATCTCTTTTTACTGACTTAGTAGTTAAAGCAACACTTAAAATTTGGTGTTGGCGAGGATGTGGGGAAAAGGGTACACTCATACATTGCTGGTGGGAGTGCAAGTTGGTGCAGCCACTGTGGAAAGCAGTGTGGAGATTCCTTAGAAAACTTGGAATGGATCCACCATTTGACCCTGCTATCCTACTCCTTGGCCTATACCCAAAGGACTTAAAATCAGATTGCCTCAGTGATGCAGCCACATCAATGTTCATAGCTGCTCAATTCACAATAGCTAGATTATGGAATCAACCTAGATGCCCTTCAGTAGATGAATGGATAAAGAAACTGTGGTATATATACACAATGGAATATTACTCAGCCATAAAGAAGAATAAAATTATGGTATTTGTAGGTAAATGGATGATGTTGGAAACTCTTATGCTAAGTGAGATCAGCCAATCCCAAAAATCCAAAAGCCGAATGGTCTCTCTGATATATGAATGATGATGCATAATGTGGGGGGGAAAGATGGCAAGAATGGAGGAAAGATAGCTAGCATAGAGGGAAGGGAGGGGTGGGGGTGGGTGGGGGGTAAAATTAATAACAATGTGTGACAGATACCATTGCCCTGTGTACATGCATGAATGCACAGATGGTGTGACTCTACTTTGTGTACAACCAGTGAAACAATAGCTGTACTCCATTTGTGTTCAATGAATCAATAAGTAAATAAAAGAAAAAAAAAAAAAAACTAAATGAAATTCAACCCGTATCTCTACTTAAAATTTTTTTGTACTTACAAGGTATATTTTCATTAAACTTGCTCTGAGAAACAAAAAATATTGTTAATTTATTTGGGTCACTGATTGTTCCTAGTATTTTGAGCAAACTGCAACAATTATTATAGCCTGTTTTCAATTACATGCACCATGGAGCAGAGCCATAAAATGAATTATACAAAATAACATAAAATGCAAAAATCAGCTGTTGGTTACATGCTATTAATTTTGCAACAGATTTACCTTCGAGGAAGTTAATATAAAAAGGTTTTTACTGTCTTGAGTACACAACGTCTGCAAAATTATGACAGATCATGCTGAAGAAAGCAGATGAGGCAGAAGAGGCTGCTGAGAAACTTGATCATCTAGGTAAGTAAGATTTTATCTTAATCATTTACATAATAAATATTAGTTAATGATTTACAAATATGTAATTTAAAAAAAAAACTTCTTCAAATCATCCAAAATATGCTGAAGGAAAAACAAAAGCAGAAGTTGATTCATATAAATCAAATTAAAGCTTGAATGACTGTGCTGACAAAGAATTAAGAAGATTCCTAAACTCATTTCAAGGTAAAACTTCAAACTAGTGCCCTCCAATATTGTGTAATGTCCTGTCTGTAATATCAGTATAAAGGACTGAGTCAACTACGATTGTGCTTCAGATAATTCTCTATCACAAAATTTAAATGAAATTTTCTACACATGATAGACACTGAAGTATGAAGGAAGTATTAGCAGCAGGACAGAACATGAAGGGAATTAAGTCTGGTTTTAGGAATTCTTAAGGGTGTAAAATTAATTCTATTTTCAAAGTAGCATGTTTGTCTACTATGGTATCATAGAGATAAGTAGATGACACAAAACTCCTAAGTCAGAAACAAAGAATTTTATTGCTCATGTATAGCAAACCAACATCAACAGGGTACTTCCATCAGTACCCTCTTCCCTTTGTGTCTCACAGGAACAAGGGGGTTGGGCCCAAACTGATGCCTATAGATTGCATTACAGGAGGGGAACCCTGAGTTTATGGAAGCCAAATATTTTATAAAGCATACTTTTGGCTCAATGGGAGACACTACCCATCTCCCACAGTTATTCACTATAAAAACATCCCTGAAAAGATATTCCATAATAAAAGGCAATGACTACCTCCCTTATGAAGCATGCAGAAACATGAGATCCACAGAGAATTATCTCCCAACAGCCGGTATTGAGAAGTAGGTCTGAAAAAATGCTCACAAAGCAAGGACAATAAACAGGTGATTTTTTTATTGGTTATATATCTTAAAGTCCGAGCACTGATATTGTAACTATATTTTATACTACTTCCTCTATTGTCTTTTTTATAATCTTAAGACCATTTTGTCAATATTTCACCCTTCTTTTTTTTTTATTTACTTATTGATTCATTGAACACAAATGGAGTACAGCTATTGTTTCACTGGTTGTACACAAAGTAGAGTCACACCATCTGTGCGTTCATGCATGTACACAGGGCAATGGTATCTGTCACACATTCTGTTATTATTTTTACCTCCCACCCCACCCCCACCCCTCCCTTCCCTCTATGCTATCTATCCTTCCTCCATTCTTGCCACCCTTCCCCCCCACATTATGCATAATCATTCATTTATCAGAGAGACCATCCAGCCTTTGGATTTTGGGGATTGGCTGATCTCACGTAGCATAATAGTATCCAACATCATCCATTTACCTACAAATGCCATAATTTTATTCTTCTTTATGGCTGA